>JAIPMN010019306.1:22184-34555 GCA_020650975.1 Apostichopus californicus
AGGAGGAAAGACACAAATGTTGGCTAATTCTGTTTCTGGGAGGGGGGTGTAAGGGGAGGTATCTAAGGAGAGGGATGTCGCCTCCTTTTTGAGAAATTTTTGTTCGGTCATGGAGTCCTAGATGCAAAATGGTGCTCTCATTACCATGTGTGCCAGTGTTATAAAATGTAAGTCATTAGGAATTAAAGTCTGTTTCTTTCTTATTGGGGGGGGGGGGGTGGCGGAGGTGAGGGGGAATGACATGCAGTTCTGAGCTCAGAAAGTAGTGTTCCTGGTTTTACATGCAATGGAAAGCTTATACATCTGACATCTCACAAAAACTGTGAGATACATATTTCGTACATTTGTGAGAATCACGCACAAAATTACAAAGTCCAGTTGTGGGTCTTTCGTGGAGACATCACTGGGACCCTTCTTTGAAATCTTCCTAGATGAAAATCTGGGTAAAAACCGCAATAACAGTAAATCCGTCACTCTCTACAGCCTCATAGCCATATCCATGCCCACCCCCCACCCTCCTCCTTAGTAAGAGTTGGTTCCTGGTGCATGAAAGTGTTAACAACTTTAGGTCACTTGAGTTTGGAGGCCCCTTAATCTTGGGGATGGCCATCTACCTATTGCATAATCTGGTCACTACTTGTACTTGTGTATCAGTGCAGTTTAGTGTATACCAGTGCAGTGAAGTGTATGTCCGCACAGTGTAGTGTATATTCGCAGTGTAGTGTATGTCCGCACAGTGTAGTGTATATTCGCAGTGTAGTGTATGTCCACACAGTGTAGTGTATTCGCAGTGTAGTGTATGTCCACACAGTGTAGTGTATATTCGCAGTGTAGTGTATGTCCACACAGTGTAGTGTATATTCGCAGTGTAGTGTATGTCCACACAGTGTAGTGTATATTCGCAGTGTAGTGTATGTCCGCACAGTGTAGTGTATATTCGCAGTGTAGTGTATGTCCACACAGTGTAGTGTATATTCGCAGTGTAGTGTATGTCCACAGTGTAGTGTATATTCGCAGTGTAGTGTATGTCCACACAGTGTAGTGTATTCGCAGTGTAGTGTATGTCCACACAGTGTAGTGTATATCCTTGCAATGCAGTTCACATCTGCACATTGTAATGTACATCCATGAGTGCAGTGTATATAATCATGCATCTAAATATAATACGTCAAGATTTGAATAAGACAACTTTAATCATTTAGCACTACCATATATCTCATAAAATGACAGTACGACCCGTAAACACCTACAGTAAAGTATATAGTTTATACAGTCCAGCTGTAGTTGAAGATTAAGGAAATGATATATACGTCATCCTGATATTTGGAATGTTGGTTCTCGTTCAATATACTGAGGCTTCCAACGGTTTAATTAAAAAAATAATTACTTAAAACAATGCATACATCACATGTAAACTGACAATCTTCCTTACATCATCTTGTCCATATTTTACAATTAAAAGATCCTTCCTATAAACCAGTCTTCAATTAGTTGTAAATCAAGTGGAATGTTATCCAAATTGGAGTTTAAAAAAAAAAAAAAAAGACAAATAAAGTTAAGCCTTAGTTACCATGGCGACAATAATCTCATGAAAAATCGATCACCTTGACAACAGTATTCTAATGAATCGGAGAGCTAAAAAACTAAACCATTCCTGTGTGTATAATCGCTCGAGCTGCCGCCTCACTGTGGACCGTGTTTATCACCAACGTCCGCACGCACGGAAAAGTCGGGTTAAATTTGCTGGAAATTGGTTTCTTGGCCTGAAGCTGTCAGAATTTAGACCGACAGGTCAACAAGGACCTAAATAACACATGTACTTCTTTTACATTAGGGATGTATGTCTTGCAAAGCGAATAATACAAACAGGCATGACTATAAGCACGCACACCTGGATTGGCAGGGGACAAAAATATATAAATAAAATAAAAGAAGAATTTTGGTTGGTTAGTTTTGAAATGAAGTTTGTATGTCCTCGGGGTTGACTGGCTTTATCTCTGAGAAAAATCAAACTGCAAATATTGTAAACATGTACAGTAGTAGCTAGTGGATGGCATATTTTAATATATCTCAGAGATCTCTATCAATAGGTATTTCATAACAGCTAGGTCTGTTGAAGCCAGGTGCAAAAATTGGCAAAGCATATTGTTTATTGTTTCCTGCCCATTACAGTGATGAACAGCTTTGTGTACATACAGTATATATTGTAGCAGTGGCCGGTAAAGCTTGTTTTACACCAATTTGATATTAAATACCCAACTCTAAGAGAGGGAATGCATTGTATCAGCAAGCATCGGGTGTAACGAGTGTGACGTTTCAAATGTATCAAGTGTGATATTCCAGGTATATCAAGTGTGACGTTTCAGTTGTATCAAGTGTGACCTTTCAGATGTATCAAGTATGACCTTTCATTTGCATTAAGAGTGACCACTCAGTTGTATCAAGTGAGACAATTCAGATGTATCAAGTGTGACATTTCAGAAATATGAAATGTGACATCTCAGTTATATCAAGTGTGAACTGTCAGTTGTATCAAGTGTGACATCTCAGTTATATCAAGTGTGAACTGTCAGTGGTATCAAGTGTGACCATTCTGATGTATCATGTGGGCAACATTTTTACATACAGGTAGGTAATCTAGTGAGACCGTTACTTTGCACAACTGGAGGAGGTTAAAGCTACCTCAACACACCTGAAAGAACGATTGATTTTTTCTTGATATTATATTATATTTTTTTATCATTCAATCCTTTACAGCTAGCCTGACCTAAATTAATTTCTCTTTTTGCCAGTTATTAATAATAAAGTTAGTAAAATAAAAATAAAATAAAACTGTTAGCAAACTGCTTATCCACTAGAGAGCCTGTGTAGAATGTGTAAAAGTAAGTTGGCCTGACATTTCGATCCTAGCAGGATCTTTTTAGCCTGTGAAGAAGATCCTGCTAGGATCGAAACGTCAGGCCAATAAAGTTAGTAAACAGAACTCACTGTAAAAATTGACAACTGCTGTCAAGAGTTTGATCATATACAAGTATTGGCAGTTACTGTACACTAGGAGTATTTTATACTCATTGCCCACTTTAAGCGACATTTTAATAATTGCTTCATTTGACTAAGGTTGTAACTATGGGATACTTGTGAGGGAATAACTCACATTAATAACTGTTGGTACTTGGTAACAATTTGGGTCGCTTATTTTGTGAAATTCCTCTTTAAAGAAATATAAACCATGTTCTTACTGTACAACATATAAGTATCTAACTGTTCAAATTTTGTGTACATTGTCACTTTGACAGCTCTGAAGTTTCTCTGTTATAAAATACTACATGGTTCCTCTGTAGAAAAAATATAAAAAAATATAGAAAAACTTAAAAAAAAGTTTGGACTAATTAGTAGGCAATTTGATGTTTTGTAATTACATTTCTTGATGCGTTACTGGATAAATTTATTCGCTTGTGTCAAATTAATGCGTGATTTCATCATTTCGGGTGAAAGGTCACTTCATTATTATTGCATACTTTCAGATGCCTAGGCCTTTCTTTTAACAGCATTAATCGATCCCACCAGATTGTGGCAAGTTGCAACTCAAAGTTACTTTTCAAAATCGAAAGCAAATTACGAATTAAAAGATGAATCTTGATGGTGAAGATCCCACTCGACGTTTTTCCCACTTACAAACTTGTCATGGTGCTTTTTGTGATGTTTACATTTAATTCTGATCCTTATAAGGACAGGCTTTATTTCTTAATATCAAATTTCACGGCACTAAATATCTATTTAGTCACTGAGAGCACGAACCTTCATCTTACTGTAAACTCCTATCCACTTCATCCTGGCTAATTTGAAGCTATTTCTAAACAAATTTATCTTAATAATGTGCAAATGACAGGTTAGATAAACAATGAAGGTTGCTAAGCGACCACCACAATTATATTAAAAACAAGAAGAAGAAGAAGGTTGTTGCAATGATTATGGAGCTTCAAGAATAATCTTCACATCCCTTGCTGGGAAGATGGATAGCGACCATCTTACTGACGAAACACTTGATGTGAAGAGAAAACGGTTTTGAAATCATTCTTCCCTATATTTTCTGTATTATGCAAGTGAGTATAGTGCTGAAATATGCTGTTTGACCTATGACCTCAATGACCTAAGCCACACTATGGCTGGGCTGGGGTCAGGAAAAATGTTTAGTTTTTCTTTGCCAGAGATGGGTGTACCCTGCGATATATGTTTTGACTATAACTTAATAGCATACATAACTGTCAATAGGGTGTTAACAGACCCTGCTGTATCTACACCAGATTTACCAACAATACTGTACCTTGCACACCCCCTTTGCCCTCATGAACCCCCAAATATCTTACATGGACCTCTTAGGGGAGGGAGGAGGGGGAGGGAGGAGGGGAGGGAGGAGGGGAGGGAGGAGGGGGAGGAGGGAAGGGGATCAATAATTGAGATGACTCAACTTCTACTAATTGCACAATAAATGAGGATTAAGTTTGAATGAAAGTTGCACTTTTGTGACGACTATTTTGAAGGACATCTCTTTGTTTGGGTTGTACCTAAATTGCAAAGCTAATATTTTTATCCTCCTTGAACTCTACACTGAGCTTTGTAGTAATTCTGCAATCTGATAACTTCCTAAATGGGAAATCAATGTGGCATGAAGTGAATGAGAATGCTATTAAAAAGAAACCACATCTATAATTCCACAAAGGAAAAAGTCATACAAAAGTTTGAAATTCTATACACAAAAGCAGGGAATATAACTTACATATTATAAATATATTTACACATTTCCTTTGTTTAAGAAATTCCACACATATCCATACCTCATAACTTAATGTATCGATGTGTGTGGGGGGAGGAATGTTTTTTTGTTACCACAAATTCAAACACAATTCCTGCACACGTCTTTGTTCCACAAGTTAAAACTTAACTTCTTTATATGCATTAGCCCACTTGGGTAAGAAACTGCCCCTCTCATACACACCCATTAAAGTGTCAAATGGAATCCTCTTCACTTTTATTCTTCATCTAAGAATTTTCTTTGTTTCTTCTTTGACAGCCTAAATATCCATATAAAACACAGTGACTGCTCATCTTTTTTATTGGTGTCACCTTTTACATAGTTTATTGGATGACTATCACCTGTAGTAAACTTATTCTAACCTCCCATTTAGTTATAAATTATCCCGCAGCAGCCTCAGATGTGACAGTTTTGACACCGTTAATGGGCCCAGCAGGTAGTTTAGATTACCATAGAAGGAGACATACAGATGATCATAAGTGTAATAATAATACAGATTCCAGCAGAATATAGAGTTTATAGAGAAACTGTTCTCTTTCCAAATCACTCTTTGTCCTTTTTTTTCAAAATACACAAACTGGAGCCAGGATTGTAATTTTGACAGATTACTACCCTAGATACTGTATAGCTGGGGTTACTAGGGTTACAGCATATTACAGATTTTGCTGTTTCCAAAGCCTTGGTCAATAGTGCAGTGCAACCAAAATGATACAAAATGATCTGTATTATATATGATATATTTGAAGTGGGACATATTCACTGCCCCTTCCCCCCCCCCACCTACACCCTTCCCTTCGCAAATACAGCCTTCATGTAGTAAGAAAACTTCAATGTTGTGTCCATAGGCTCACAGCCTCAAACTATCTGCTTACAGTTACAATATCTCTGGATTTCATATCAAACAAACTGTAGAAATGATTATGAGCATGATATAAATTTCCTTTGCCCTTCCTTGCCCTGCCCTGCCTCCCCCCACCACATCTCTTACCCTCCCCCAAACTTGGCTGTAACTAACTTCATATTTATTATATCCACTTCATCTGTAGCTGCCATCAATGACCAAGAATTTTGCAAAGTTGTCATTTTCTAAAAACAATTTTTAATGGTCATGTGAATTACACAAGCAGGAAATCTATCATCAAACAAATTTCAAAAGAACCAAGGCTACGAAGATGAACAGGGTTGCATTCCGTGAGAAATGAAAAGTTTTGAGGATAATTACGGCCACGATTGAATACCCTCCATGACTTATATTTACATTTCCTGCTAGTTGAGAGGGGAACTAGGTACACCGCAAGCTACGTAACCATCATGGTATAATAATTGGTAATT
Source organism: Apostichopus californicus (assembly GCA_020650975.1). Lineage (NCBI taxonomy): Eukaryota > Metazoa > Echinodermata > Holothuroidea > Aspidochirotida > Stichopodidae > Apostichopus > Apostichopus californicus. The sequence goes on from JAIPMN010019306.1 coordinate 28,330, forward strand.
ATAGCAATTTTGATAAATTTCTGGCATGCTAAAAATCTAATCAACATATTTTTTTCTTTCCCAAATTCTCTTAACTTTAATAGCTCTCTGAACCCCCTAAACCTTACCAGTTTTGGGAATTAATAAGTAACAAAACTAACCTCCAGTCTAATTATATCTTTTTCTTAAACATACAAGTAAAGCATTATCATGCTCTGAGCACCCTACTGTAGTCCCACTTCATCTTGGGCCTTTACCAACTTTCCTAAATATTCTTAACTACCATACAGGGTTTTTGTTAAGAAATGTAGTAGGTGGGTCAAGTTGAAAAGTAGGCGGGACTGTCTGTACGCGGACATGGGGGAGGGGTCTAAGGCAAAATGATGCAAAATGGTGCAATATACAGCTGTTTGGTCAATGATATTGCCCCCTCCCAATCACCCCTTTCTTCTGTCCTATTTTTCTTTTTTTTTGACCTGGTTGTGGGTATTTATTCCTCTCGATTTTTTTCGTCATTTTTTTTTTTTTTTACTGAGCGTCGCAAAGTAGCCGGTCATGTACGTGCAGTAGGCGGGTCATTTGACCCGGGTCCCGGCTACTAACGAAAACCCTGCCATAGCTTTAAATTATACAACTATAGTATATGGCCAATGAAATGAGAACTACTTTTAAGAAAAAGTCGCCCAGGAAAGAACCTGGGCATGAGAACCAAACTACCCAACGACTGATCCGCTCTCAACCCCAGTCCCCTTGCATCGAGGCTGTGACTGTGTGATCATCGTCGGGTGTGTATCACCATTCCCCTCGAAAGGGAACAGATACATGTATGATCTTAGCCAAAAGGCCGAGAAGCGAGAAATGAGAACTGTTCCAAAGGTGGTATAGTGATGCTTTTTGAAACTTGAGCATTTGTTGTTGAATTTGTAGTTGTTGTGGAAAATACCTGCATATCAGACCATGCCAGACATAAGACATTAAGTTCATTACACTTTTTACAATCTCTTCATGTGTGAGTTTCTCAATGACAGTAATTAGACATCTTTAACACATTAATTTTCAAAACATTCCAAAGAATTGTTCAAAAAAGGCTCACATTACCTAAATAAAGACATTTCTAGGCTAAATCAATGAACTTCCCCCATAATTAGCATAGATTGCATATTCATGAGCTGGACTAAATGTCTACGTATCTGACAAGTATGCCTGGAGGATGCATGTACAATGAGAAGTTTTGTACCTTCTGTACTGCAGAAAATGTTGAGGAACAGTACCATGCATGCCACGTACTGTATCCTGGCATTACTGTACTTTCTCGATTACATTCTACCCAGAAATTAGATTGTATAGGCATGAGATTTCAACAGACATTTGGCCTTTTATGTACATAAGTAAACTTCAAAACAGAAATCTGACTTGAAAATTATAAACAAAGGCAAAAAACGAAGACATTTTTAGCTAGAATGGGATTCAAACCTGTGACCTCGGGAAATAGAGGCATCGGCACCAACTATGTACAGGATGACTCTGGTAAAGCGTAGGGTTGTATTAACTTTGTGACATTCTTTAGCTATATAGACCAATATAACTAAGCTATGTCATATTCTATGTGGTTGCAACCATTTCTCTTAAAGGTCATCATCATTTTCCATTCATTAACCAAATTTTTATATATGTGTCCCACAAAAACAATTGATGTTATATTTTCTTTAGTTTTAATTTGAAGGCCAATTAAGTTTTAAGTTAATAGCTAGCTTTAATATTCATCTTTTGTGGTGTGATTTTTTATATACTAAAATTAAGAAGTATGTTTACAGGGACCTTTTCCTATCCTTTCGAGATTCAAGTTGTACTTTACCACCAGCCAGGCCATTCGACAAAGAAAACACAAAATAAAATTCAAATGAAACCAACATAAGTCTTGCTAATTATGCATAGAAATCTAATCAACTGCGCTTATTCCTTCTTCTTCTTTTCGGTCTATCAAACTAGAAGTCAGCAAACATAACGATTTTATGGGAAAATATCATACATGAATATACTGCACACGAAGATGGCTTAAACCACCGTTACCACGGTGATTCAGCTGCACAGACTCACAACCAGGTGACAAATTGAACACCTTGACAGCATACCTGCAGATGGATGACTGGTATAGTAGATTAAGTATCACTACCTCCATGAATATTAATGAGCGTATAGTACCAATGAGTCATAGATTGCTAAAATAGCATACATATATATGTATGTATATATGTGTGTGTATGTATATATATATTTATCTATATATACATATATATATATATGTATATATATATATATATATATATATATACATGCTTTATACAAAGGTTAATTTCATCATGCCTCCTTTAATCTAATCAAAGATAATTTCATATTCTTCTGCATTTTTCTTATAAATTCTTATGCTCATATTTTACTTTTTCCAATATTTTTCTAGCTGCCGTTTAATTGACATTGAAATAGCTAATGCAACTTCATTATATAGCAGCTGTAGAGCAGTTGGGTAATTTATTCTAAGGGAAGGAATGGGGAGGGCGCCCAGAAGGTGGGGGGGGGTAAACGTATAATGACTACTGTATCTGCAACTGATGCAGCACACAGGAAAATGTTCAATTTTAAATTATTTGCAAATTATGTGTGTGTGGAGGTGGTCGTGGGAGGGGGTGAGTTGGGGTTGGCGGGTTAGGGAGGGTTGAGCAACCTGTACTGACCCCTCTCTTTTTGAGGTACAGGTTCCATAGCATATAAAAATTGTTCGAGAGGGGGCTAGGCAGGTGGACATAGTGAGAGTGGATATGATTGGATAACAGGGGAAAGGAAAGCTGACTTAACTACTGTACGATGTCAAAATAAGGACGCTGAAAGATTTACAACATTTCACACGTTGCCATATAAGGGTAGTAAATTAGGCCAGCTAGCAGAAACATGCAAGCTATAGGGCCGCTCCTGATATACTGTGGGTACCATATTCAGACCTGTTGTACAAATTCCTTTTACTTTAATTTCACTAAACTGAGCACAAAAAAAAATCAATTTTAAAAATGTAAACAAATTTCATCTCTGTTTCTGTAAGTGATTCATAACAAATACTAAAATCAAATCAAAGCATTAGTTCTCCACTAATTAATATTCATATTTTGCCTGATAGTTTCTCACCTATGAACCTTCATATAATTAATGGTACCATCAAGGAAGGAGGGGAGGAGGGGGGGAGGGGGTGGAGTTAGCTTGAATAATTGTAATATGATTTTCAGACGTTTATAGTAGTCGTGGAAAACTGACCAGCAAATCACCAAAGTTGCTTTCTTAGTAACCAGATACCTTCTCGAGGCAATACAGCACATTCCAGTTTCCCTCAATGGGAAATCCCTAACACCCAAGCTATTATAATTTATTCAAACATTGGCACAGACCACACCACCACCAGTGTCATCATGAATAAATTCTCAATAAAAACTGCTTTGGCCGGGGGCCAGTTCCCCACAACTTGGGTTTGCATTCTCTCACTATGCAGAGATATATGGAAAACTCAGTGACCAAGTTAAACTACATTATATAGTGCTTGCACGCTGAGACTTTCCCTTCGTTACAAAGTAAACTTGATGTATACTCTTTAACTCCGAGCAGATATAAATGTCATTCGTTATTAAACAAACGAGACGACACGATTCAACCGGCACAACTCCATTGAGACCGTTGATGAGTCACTACGTTTCAGATGATAAATCATACTTAATTTTTTCGAATGAAAATCAAAGAGATTGCGCATATTCTTCGTTTATCTTTTCCTTTTTTTGCATTTGACGTTTTCCTTTTCAAATGCTCTGTGAGACTATGAAGAGAACTATGAATGCTGATGCACTATTTTTGACAGAGCAAATTACCTCGTAACAAGTTTACCCCGGTTATCTAATGAAAGAGAATATAGACGGTGCAGTGAGTTTTCATGATAGGTTATTCACTTTATGAGATAACAAAAATAAACTCAAATTAGCTCAAACCAACATAAAAACATGGACACTTTCAAGGATACTTATTCAGTACTCATATAATAATAATATTTAGATTTATAAAGTGCAGACATATCCACCGATAACTGTGCTCAAGGCGCATAGAAATATTACCCTGGTCAACGATAATCTGTCAAACATAGAGACAAATCTCTCCACATGGCAGCAGCTAAACAGCGCCCAACTGACAGTTTATACACCTGAGTGAAGTGAGGCAATGGAGATGAAGTGTATTGCCCAAGAACACAACGTAATGATCTGGCCAGGACTCGAACCTGCAAACCTTAGATCTCAAGTCGACTTGCCTTAACCACTTCACTACAACACTCTCAGCAAACTCTAGAAGGTGGAGAAATGATGGTTGAAAATCCAGTCCTGAAAAATGATACTAAATTTGGAAGGAAGATGGTAGTGACCCGTAGAGGGTCATAGGGGTGGGGGTGGGGGGAGGGGGTAGGTGCAGTGAAAGAATGTTAATAGTTATTATAGGCTACCAGTATGTAGATAAGAGTGCACACTGTAGGTATGGAAGACACACAAGAGAAATGTACCTTTGTGTTAAGTCTCTGACATCCCACCAACCTTAAGCTCCTTTTTCTTTCCTCTCCAACAGCTCTCCCCCTCCCCCATCCTCACTTCCCATTCCATTCTATTCTACCCCTCTCCCACTGTTCCAGAATCCTCACTAACACCCTTTCATATCTCCATTCTAAAATCCACGCTATCCTACTTAACATTTTCGTATTCGTAATGAACTTATCACGGTTGAAATTAAAAATTATTGTATCCCAACGATTGGTGGTGAACGACATTTGAATCACCAAACCTGAATATTCTAAAAAAAAGAGGGCGCTATACTTGAACAATGTTGCCAAAAGAGCTAGGAGTTGATTTGGAAAACCAGAGGGAAAATTTTGCTTTTCATGGGAACAGGATCAAACGAAAAGACATTTTATCATGATGGGAATTTATTAAATTTAGAAACATATCAATATCTGTACAGACAATGGATCCCTGAAATAAAATGTCATTTTGAACACTTTGTATAATATGCAACCAGCAAATTAACTACAGTAATCTTTGTTGTAATGTTGCCTTCAGAACAAACATAAAAAACTAAAGAGCAACAAAGTGCAACATGGTTATTGCTTGATAGGTTTAAGACATAAAGGGGGTGGGGGGGGGGGGGGTATGCAAATCATATCTTACAAAATGGTTAACAATCTTGTGTATCTTTATTTTGGGGGTTGGGGTTGGAGCCGTTGAGAGCCAGGTCATGCCCCTAAGAGAATTATTTCGGTGGCCCTTATTTTACGCTCTCTATTTCCCCTTACTATATGTGAATGAAAAGGAAAAAGATGTAAGTACTTTCCTGGGCTCCCTCAATATTTCCCATACTCCCTAATTTATCCAGGCCCCCCCCCCCTCATTTACACAGGCCCTGTGGTTGTAGCCTCTGATTTTGCCACAAAAATGGAAAAACCGCTTAGCATCTTCTAGATACGTTATTATCCAATGTTTGCCTGAGACATTCGTCTGTGGGATTAAGTAACAATTGTCCATCCTAGCCGTCTGACCCCTAGCCCAACCCTAACCACCCTCCCCTATGCCCCCAACCCTTCCTTTTTTGCTATCAAACTATAACAACTGATGTCCTATTTACAATTGCACTCTCTAAACACTTCATTGAATTAAAAATAATTACACTGTTAACATATTCCAAATATATGGTCAATATGCAATTATGGTACCACTTTACTAAAAAAAGTGTTGAAAAATTTACAGAACTGTTTAAAGATCAGTTTCTATGTAACTTTTCAATGTCAATTATTTTCTCTACTTTCAACATACCTCAGAAATATGACCAGCGACGCTCGACTCAACATTATTACTTTCTCCCTCCTCCTCAACCTCAACCTCCTCCTCCATTTTGACAAAATATTCCTCAAATGCAAATTCCATCTATCCTTCCCTCCATCCAGGTATACTTCAAATAGAATGTGACATGAAGTTGTAACACTTCCTGTATCTCTACTGCAAATAAAAAATCACTGCTACCCCACAATAACCTCCACCTGTATCAACCTGTATCAATCTAAAGACTGTATTTAACATGGATACTTGTTTATGCTCCTTTTGTAATTTAAAATCCAACAACAAACTTTGATGCTTACCTTTCCTTTTAATCTATCACAAAGAAGAATCAATGGATTCCT
>JAIPMN010019307.1:8716-20625 GCA_020650975.1 Apostichopus californicus
GGCAGTAAAATTTCTTATTAACATATGAATATGACTGAACATTATTTGACATCCTAGCATATTTTAGGGGTCAATGCAGATGAGCTTTAAAATACTTAATTTTTCTTAATTTCATTCCCAAAAAGCGAAAACCATTTTCCTCTTACCACCAGGTTCATGCTAGTATTATGGAAACCATGTTCAATACAAACAATATGAAGGATTAAAACCCACTACAAAAGGTGAAATTAAGTTGCAACAGTTTAATAATAACTAATTTGTGTATGGAATGAAGGGTACTTTTATTATATACTACTTGTAGGTTTTGGAAAGTGGATTTATGTATTTCATTCAAAAGATGGACACACCAATACCTATTCTAATGGCCTAAATTACCTCTTCTAGTACTGATTGTGCATCAAGTCTACTGTTATATTATTATAATATTGCTACCCAAACCAACCTCACAGAATATGAAAATCTCACCACCATCCTCCCACCCCCCCCCCCTCCAACCCTCACACCCAACCCACCCACATTTTCTGAGATACAATCCACCCTATGATGACAGATATTAAGGGACAGATCCAAGATATTACAGCCACCATATTTTTTTGCCATTTTGTTTTATAGGATAAAATACACAACGTTGCATCTTGACCTGAAATTTTAATTCAAGGTCAATAAATGCATTTTTCCTGGATCCATTTTGTATCAAACTTAACAGCAAGAGCAACCATCATGCTACCCTAGCCGTGTCTAAGAAAAGACATTTAGGTCCTTCCTCATCTTTGCATAGGTATTAATATTAGGCTTTGTAAGAATTAATCAAATATCAAACTTACAAAATAAAATCATCTCTAGGTTGTATTTCAGGCCATTGGTAACAAAGACTCTAAAAGGAAGAAAATTGTGATAATTTATAAACAAATCAAATGTTATATTCAATCCTTTAAAAATCATTACTCATTGAGCCATCATGATCCTCCCAGCCTTAACTCCTTGTGGGCACAAATACATGTTGTCCATCCCAACCAATAGGATATGACTACTTGAGACGGGTGTGTTCATTGGCCTTTGACCGTAGTTTGACTTCCACAGAGAAATGACTTCAAATGCGACCGCGTCAGCTTTAGAGCAATTATAGGCATTGGTCTACTCTGAGCAGATATTACTTAGCCTGTAATTATGAACCTTAAAGATTGGATCAGACCAAATTGGAGTAAACAATTTCAAAAATGCTGTAAGTTGAGTTTCAAGAAGAGACAGAGAATGAAATGAACATAGACATTGAACATTTCTATTGGCGCATCAGTAGCAACCTAGCTAGTAATGTCCATGATGTATGGGTGGTGCAGTGGGGAGGTGGGGGTGGGGAGGTGTGGGGTGGTGGGGAAGGGATAGTGTATTTGTAGATTTGTGCAAAAACAAACTGTATGTAGCAGAGAGTTCTGACTAGTTAAACCTGTCATTCAGTCACAAAAGATCTTGCTCTTATTCACATCAATTGTCTTTACAAATACACTTTAATCTTTACATGTAACAGTGGATGTGGTGTAGTTAAGATCCATTTACAGTAGTAAGAAATATGTTTTATCAATTCTATTTGCAGTATCCAAGCCATATATGGAAGGTGGAACATTCAGATCGGCAAGAACCACAGTTAGGCTGCTATGAACCTTCTTAGCCTACAGCACAAACATTGTCGTACAACAATCTTTACTTGCCTGTCTAATGCTATTGAATCCATTGTGTCCTTACTTCTTCTATTACTACTGGCTGCACTACTGACCTACAGCAATGTAGTGTATTTTTGGGGGGTTTTTTTTAGTAAGGAATTTTTGGCTAACCAGGTTCATTTGATACCGCCTAATATTAATAAGCAGTGGCAGGTGGGTTGATAATTTTAATATTGGATACTCATTTTTAAGTTCTCAAACATCATCGACTTCACACTGACAGCGGCACTTATGGGAACACAGCTATTTAGTGATCTCTGAAGTGAGCTTGTGGTGCCCGGTAACGAGGTACTCCCTGCCCCCCACCCCAACAGGTTTCAGGCTTCCAATCATGATAAGGAAACCAAATTTTAAAGAAAATGAGCCACTGCAGTCTGTACAGTCGATGAGTAAACTGAACATAAATCTGTAACATATCAAATTATCAATTATCTTTCCCTTACAAGGACGTTTGTGATATACTTACACCTCCCCGAGGAATGGCAAGTTGTGTTTCAGGGGCAGTAGAGATTTGTTGACCATCGCAATTGTGTAATTTTTAAAACGGAGAATTCGGTGATAAATATCTGAGAATGAACGAAACGAAAGAAAATACCACGATCAGCTCTTAGAAAAGAGTCCGAGGTTTTTACGTTGAAGAACAATAATAACCGCATTACTACACAGCTCGATAAAATGTGACCGTTCAGGTTATTTATTTGTTTGTTTGTTTATTTGTTTGTTTGCTTCTGGCACATACTGGTAAAGTAACATTGATCAAATCCTGCAAAACTGTGCCCATCTGATACTGGGGGATACTTATGATGGTGTTAATTTGGTTACCATAGTAACCTCATTAGTGAGGTCTTCATTTGATGACAAACAACCAGACAACAGCTTTACTATATTAATAGTTAGTTCAGTTACCTTAAGCTGTTACAAGTGTAAGCATAATTACCTAGTTTTGTTAGTATACTGTTACTACTAGAGTTACTTTAGTTTAATAAGTAACCTACTTGTCTAGTGTGCTTTACCCAGTCTTGATACCAATGGTTTTAGCAAAGCTACCTAGCTCTGTTACTAGCTTTATAGCACAGTTAGTACCTTGTCCTATTTCAAATAGTAGTGTTATAATTATAGTAAATTATAGTATTTTTGCACAGTTACCTATTTCTGTAACACTTATTTACATAGTAGTTACATAGTTTTATTACTAGTGTGTTAGCACAGTTACCTATTTCTGTAACACTTATTAACACAGTAGTTACCTATTTCTGTTACTAGTGTTTTAGCACAGTTACCTATTTCTGTTACACTTATTTACATAGTAGTTACCTAGTTCTATTACTAGTGTTTCAGCACAGTTACCTATTTAACTTATTTACACAGTAGTTACCTAGCTCTGTCAAGTCTGCTTTGTGTATACACATCCTCTGCTCCTTCTGGACCTGCTGAACTCTCTTCAGTACATCATGCCAGGTAAGATTAGCAAGCTCAGACTTGAAATGAGAAAATAAACAATTCCACAAATGCATAAACTTTCGCATAAAGTGAAATTAAAGCGCCTTGTTTTGCAAATAATCAAAATGTTATCAATGATGAATAAAATGTCAGGCAAGTGCAACTCATATTTTTCAATACTCATCCTTCCTAGAATATACACAACGAGAAATTCCATTTTTGTAATATGTGTAATTGTCAAGCACCAATACAATCGGTTCTTTAATTAATTCTGAAAGTTACAGGAGGTAATATATTCTACATTCAATTTAGTTGTCATCTTTAAAAAAAAGAAAAAAAGAGCAGCTATATTTCAAACAAAGAGCTGTTATATTATAAACAAAGAGGGGTCATATTTATTAACAAAGAGCGGTTATATGTTATATTTAAACAAAGAGCGGTTACAGTATCAACGAAGAGTGGTTATATTATAAACGGAGAGCGATTACATTATAAACAAAGAGCGGTTACATTATAAACAAAGAGCGGTTATATTTATAAACAAAGAGCGGTTACATTTTACCACCATCTCTACTTACAGAGGAGACTTTCAGAGCAGACAGATAAAATGCTCTGATCTCCCAGAATTGGTAGGCATTGTACAAGACTCTTGTAAGACGATGTAACCAAAAGATACCGGCGACTAGAAGACATGTGATAAGCACCGGTGGGCGTCTGTGTGAATATTAAGAAATGAGCGCATGTTATAATGCTATAATGAGCTACATGTTATAAAGCATCGGTGAGCGTCTGTATGAATATTTAGAAACGAGAAGAGAAGTTAATCAGGAAATTTATAAACAGCTTTGATGATTTGAGGGAGGTACAAACTTCAAACCCTCATCGTAATCAAACACACCCCCCACCCCCCCCCCCCCCGGAAACCAAACCCCTTCTCACCTCAGCCTCTACAGCCAAGAAATACAAACCTTAACCATCATCATAAACCCAATTGCTAGGAGAAACAGTACTATTAATGAACATCTCCCTTGTGCAACACAGCAGGAGAAATAACATTCGATGAAGGCGGTATATATGTGATATATCTTTGTACACTAGACTGAAGAATTTTAAAAATAGAAAATATCAAATTATAGAAAATATGTCTTATCACTGCTGCTAGCAGCAGCCATGCTCATTGGTTTGCAAATTTATGTGCAAACTACCTGTGATTACAAATTTAAGTTCTTACAAGAATCCTTTTAACTGGAATTGTTTTCAATACAATACGGTTGTATCACGAAATTAGGAAAAGAATAAACATGGTTAAAAACGTTTCACCGCTTGATGGGGGACTATAATATCACACATTGTTAGGGGGGGGGGGAGGGGAAAGTGGTTACTCCCTAAAATCACTTTTAAACTCTCATGTCTCCAAAAAATGGAAGTCAATATTTTCTTAGGCTGTTTGATCAATTTGTTTCTTACAAGCATATATATATAAGTTTTTATCATATAAGTAGAGAATGATGTTTAAGTGTACTGAAACATCATTTAAGGGAATCTTTACAGAAATAACTGTACAGGTGCATCTTTCAAATTTACATGACTAATAACAGAACCAGGCAGCAGACAATAAACCAGAGAACTCTCAGCTTGGCAATATTAGTTATACCAGTGTGATTGTAGAAATGTACAACATTCCATTCCATCGAGCTCCCCTCTTCCCCCCTACCCGCCCCCCACACACCATCCCACTTTAAATGAACTTCGTAAGAGAATGTCCTAACGAATATGATTTTGGAATCATTTTACTCACTCTGTTGAACACTCTTTTATGACATCAGGAATAGATATTTTCTTTTCATGATCAAACAAGGTTGCATAATCCACACATCGCAGAAGAAACAGAGAAAACAGACAGATGAATAAAAATTGCCTGTTTGGAAAAGGAACGAAAGAAAAGATAGTTTATTCCTTCGTTTTTGTGACATGAGAAATACGGTAGGCTTCAAAACGAGGAAAAAAAAGAAAGAGAGAAAACGACAGAAATCTGTATTTAGATCAACAAGGGCACTGAAAGATTACAATGGTCTACTGGAATTTAAGTACTGTACCCATCGAATATTTCCTGAAAAGTCTCCGGTATGAGAGGATTGAATATAAATCCCTTCGTACGCTGCCCTAGTCTTACCACTCGACCGTTGTGACCTAGTCTTCGATTATCCTGAAGACCCACTGGACCTACAACTGACCCCCATCACACTGACCGACTGATCAGCGAACACGACAACTGTTTGATGTCAACGACCGGAGCTCGTTTAGGTAACATGCAAATTAATTAACCAGTGATTTGTTACACTTTGTTCAAACTGCGCAGTTGTAGTTGCGAACCACTGTACACGGTTGACTGCCAGTTGGGCAAAACAATACCAGTTCAGTTTTCCCGACTATATAACTTAAAAACTGTTCAAGTCTTCATTGGTGGCAGTCTTAAACACGTGCACACTACCCGACCTATTCTCAATTTCCATGTAATCATTGGTCTAGTTGAACCAGGTCGTGCGGGAGGCTCCATAAGTAAAAATTTGGCGACTCATTGATACCTTAAAGCAGAGTTGATGACAATACTTACACTAGTTCTAATATTTGACTGAGCATCATACATAAATAGCCATGATTCTGATGAAAGAGATAAATGTAAGAAACGAATAGTTAAGGAACCTCAATTGATGCTGAAAAATACCAAACCTCTAAAAGTTCAATCTCCCGGGTTTTTATTCAGTTTGTGGTAAATTATTAAAATATTTGTTTTGTATTACTTACATACATATATCCTCAGGTAAAATACTTGGCACATTATTGACAATTTTTTCTAGATAATTTGATCATTCAAAACTAGCTGTATTATTAGCCAAAAGCCATACAAAGTATCAACTATCAATAAAAAAAACAATTGGCTATCGTTGTAAAAGGTTATTACTTCATGGAAACATTTGTAACTTAAGAAGAAAAATTATCAAATTATCAAATATAAAGAATATATTTATTACGACAGGCTGACAAGAATGAACATATAGAATCCAGCCTTGACAGGAGTTTCATTAAATTATGGATGAGTTTTTTTTTATGCTTAAACATGTGACATTTTGCGACAATCCAAAAACTTGATTAGAAAAGGATATTCTTGAGAAAAACGCATCCAGGTTCTCAATGTGATTCCATCGAGCTGAAAGAAATGAAAGATAAAGTAACGTTACATGCTCAATGGAGATAATCGTCCGAGATGACCCAAATTTCTGTTTGGACAAGCAATATTGGCTTCAGAGGTGGTCTGACAGACTATTAGCTGTTTACATCAAATTTAGATTGTGTTGTAACTAAAATACCACAAAATAGTTAAAATGATCATAAAATTGGTGTCATCTCCAAAGCTGGCCTCTAGTCACCAAACCTACACATCTTTCCTACAGTGTACATATCGGTGTTCTATTCACCAAACCTTCACATCTCTCCTACAGTGTACATATTGGTATTCTATTCAACAACCTACACATCTCTCCTACAGTGTACATATTGGTGTTCTGTTCACCAAACCTACACATCTCTCCTACAGTGTACATATTGGTGTTCTGTTCACCAAACCTACACATCTCTCCTATAGTGTACATATTGGTCATTGTTATTTTCAATATTTTGCTCCAATTGTTTTGGACAACCAAAATGTGTTGTTCTGATAACTAAAAGGTAAGGCCTGGTTGTCTGAGAAACTGGGAGGGAAAAAAATGTATTGAATTTTTTTCCTTGGCTGTGCTAACATACTGTTGTTAATAATCTATCTACTCATTCATCTCTAGTCATTTACTAAAACCATTCCTTCTGATTTGTCCTTTCATTTTAGTTTAAGGCATGCCACTGGTAATCATCATTGTATTCTCATCTCATTGTCACTTCTTTTGACTAACAATTCGTCTCACTTTTTATAAACATTCCCATGGAGCGAGCACATTACTGCTCTTAAAACTGTTCATTATCTACTCCTGGGTTGGTCAGGAAAAAGCAAGGAAAATTTAGCAACAGTGAATGCAGTACCTGAGCTTCAGGAGGTGTCGAGATGTTTATTAAACCAGGTAAAATTTTGTTGTACTAACACTAGTTTTTATTCTTATGCTAGGCTCTAGATACAGTAGGAGCAATGTATATTTGATTTTCAATTAACTTGGCAAAAGGGCTAAGTTACATTCTCTGTTGTTTTGAGTTCTTATACCTTTGTTGAACCTTACAGGGCTGGTGGTTGGGGGGGGGGGTGTGTGGGTGGGGGAGGATTTTTACACTATTGCTTACCCCTGCCACTGTCTGGCATGTGTAACATAACATCATGTTCATCCACATTGTCATCTTCTTGTGTTTCCAACCTCTGGTATTCTGTCTCCAATCGACTCATTTCAAATAGATTGAATAGGTCGTAGGGTACCTTTCTTCAAAGCATGCACAGGTAACACATAGCCACTTCCTGCAGGTTTGACAACAATACAGAAAACAATAAAACAAGCGTACACAAACACTGTCATCATCTGATCGATATCTGAAATTCATTTTTTGGTTTCAAGACAAAGTCTTTGAACTATATGAGTTGCTTGCTACTTTATTGACCTCAATGTCAACCTAGTCCTTCCCCATCTATAATTAAGGTTTCTGCTCTGTTACACATTAGATTATTGGGTCATCTGATGTCAAATCACCAAATTTTGGAGTATGATGTAGTTTGACCTCTTTTAAAAATTACCAAATTTATTGAGGTCTGTAACTTAGATAATGATTTGGGCAATTACACTGGTTGCGTAGCCACTTCTATTGACTGTTGTGCCAGGATTTCTAGGGTGTGTCCTAGATATATACATGTAGACCAGGTTCTTGATAGCATACTCAAAGTTTCTAACTTTTACAATCACTATTCCACCATTCATTCAAAGTGATGACCTTGAATAGACTAGAATCAAACAATGTACAACTATTGTGATAGGCTAAGTTATATACTAGACCACTTTAGTAGAATACATGTATATTCGTACTGTAAGTAAACTTTTACCTAGTGATGGTTAAATACAAGACTAGTTGGAATGTTCTTTTCTGGTGATTCCATTCACAAAAGGATGGTCACAAAGGGTTGAGATTTCTTGCACAAACAATGGGTGATCAAAACAAACGATACCGCAAGAATCGAAATTGTCAATTTTACGTACAGGTATGTATCAAAATTTCACACTGACACCATCATGCTTTAATTTAAGACCGTTTCAGGCTTAAATGGTAATGCAGTACAACTTAAAGAGGTTATGAAATGAAAAATTTTCATGTCTTGGAATGGTTTATCTACATTACTACAACACCACCCATGCTCAACTTTCCGTAAATACGGCTTCAATCGCCAGAAATTCGCTGTCAAAGTATTCCCTAGAGACCTCTCGAGCTGCCACTCGTAAAAAAAAGCAAAGCTGCCCACCGCAGTTCATCTGACGTCATCAAAGGAACCATTTCAGCCAAAGCCGACTCCCCGCTGTTTACCGATACGGCGTTATACAGTTAACTACATGTAACCACAACACTCTTCTCATCAATTGTCTTCTTCCGATTCCGAGGAAATAGGACTTCACCTCTCAGGACATTCGTAAGCTTTGACTAAAATTATTTTCTTGAGGAAGAAGAGGAGGAAATATTTGAGGGTGATGAAGATAATATCGGTGTTTTTCCCTATCAATTGAGCCCCTTGCAGAAGAATTGTAAAACGATCCCGATGGCCGAGGCGCGTCGCTGCCGTGCGAAGTCCCCGAGCAGAACGGTTGGACGACCCTGAACCGAAACTGGTCGGTTGAGCATAAACAAAACCACCGTTATTAAGACCTTCATATGATTTAAAATATCTTGAATGTCGATGATCCTGCTACTTAACTTCGTAGCGAAGCTTCTAGAATTTTGTGTCTTCAGTGAAAGGAAAATGTGACATTCTGTTACAGTGCAACCCTATAGAAGTACTAGTATCATGGCCCTAGACCTAACTAATAGACGTTGTATAACAGGCTAGCCCGTGTAATTGTATCATCCAACTGTTACGTAAAATCACAACACAACGCCAGATTTACCACAAAAGAAAACTTGCAGATCTAGAATTGATTGTTCTAAAACCAACTGCTTTAAGTTTTGTGCAAAATATTATGTAACCAACAAAAAATCGTAATTTGCTGTATCAAGGAGGCCTAGGCTATGGTCATAACAAGTAATTTGGCAACAATATAGGCCTACAGGCACTCATAACGTTGTGTATGTGTAGTGTTTTGAGCGAGTTGTGTTCAAATTCCTCGATTTCTGTCATCTTTTGGAAAAGCTTTTAGTAGAAATCCGTCTTTACTTGTGGTGGAGCAACCTGATACCACATATCGGTTCGGCATATTTAACAGTAACGAGATAAATTTACGTAAAAACAAAACTCCAAAAGCCGAATCTCAATTACTACAGAGCGCTGCAACAGTGTAATGTTGTGTGTTCTCAGACGTTTAAGAATGTAAACATAGCGTCTCGGAAGTGAGCTGAGTTCCTCGACTGACGTCACGCCGCGTTACCGTAAATACAACAATTTTTCGAAAGTTTTTATTACCCTCGAATTTTTGATCGTTTATTCCTCGAGAATGCAAGCTTCATTTGACACAAATTGGGTATCATTGGAAAGCTACGAGTATACAGAATACGACGAGAAAATATTTGTTTTCCATTTCATAACCTCTTTAAGCTGGTACATTTTTCAATGTTTACCGCACAGTTTTCAATTCCAAAAATTGATATATTTTGAGTATTTTCTTTCAAACAGTCTTAACTGAAGCTGGCCAGGGAACGCATATAGCTTTAATATCAGGACTGAACACAATGTATACATAAGCAAGAGAATTAGCAGACAACATGATTTGTCGTTCCTTAGCAACACAAGTCTCCTTGCCGTTTTTGGCTCATAAAAAAGTGTGTGTAACATGATGGGAGTATTAAACCACTGTAAATAATCTATAAAACTCTAACAGTAGATGTTCAAACAAGAGGTAGCCAGGTTCCATGCATTTCTGAGACAGAGAAAATAAATCTCAAAATCTTTATCATCTAAAACCTGAGCAATTGTTTTCAATTGTACCGTAAATGCCTGTGACAGTGGCATTCTGCTCTCTATGAAATGCTCTCTCTTCGAAGTGACAAAGTTTTTATATAATACATGCTAGCAGCACCTGGGACCTTCTATGGTTGGTACATTTTTCTACTGTGAAGTGAGACTTATATTTTGATGAAAGAAACCATGTTATTTATGTCTCATTTATTTACACCCTGTATGATCCCTTTACCCCATTGGGAAGTCCAGCAGTTTGGCAGGTTTGGAATGATTAACAGGATCCCGCACTCATATATCAGGTCAAATTATTAATTTAGTACCTCACTGCCATTGTTTTGAAATCTGAATCCCTGGTATCGAGTTTGAGATATATATGTTTTATGACCACGGTTAGGTTCGTACATAGAACTTGTAATTAATCATATGCCTTGCTGATATAATAGTGTCAAGTATAAATAATTACTGCGTCCGTACAGTGAGATTGCCATCTCTTTACTATACTGTGATACATGTGTAAATGAACAGAAACCCAGTCGAGTCTTAATTAGATGGTTTTCATATTAGACTGAAGTTAAGTACCTGAGGGAGTACAGTGTCATTTGAGGACCTGGACCAGGTGTGATTTAAGATAACTGTTCTCTGTGGATGATACCACCAGCTCATTGGATATTTAGTTGATATTGTTACCAAGTACAGTAACGGTAATACCGTAGGTAGTCTAAGGGATGGAGATTTAGAAAGTGTTGGTACTTGGTAGGCAAACATTTATTAATGTGCATTAACATGAATCTGTAATGATGCGAGAAGTGTCACGTTTGCAGATTTCAATAGTGACCGGGTACATCACATGTCGGAGTTAATGGGCTTTATTATTGGTTGTCCCACGGAATATTGCACATAATGATAGTTTTACAAGCAGATCGGTTGTCTGATAAGAAAAATGAGAAATAAATACATGTAAAAATAGGACCAACTGCTTCATTAACTGGATAAATTTGGCTGATCTCCGAGAATTTAGCGGTCTTAGCTAGGTCCGTGGATACACATTCAAGGTTGTCAGTGTTATCCACAAATATGCTAGGGAGTCTACTATTGGTCATTCATTTGGATTGTCCACATATATGCTAGGGAGTCTAATATTGGTCACTCATTTGTGCTGTCCACATATATGCTAGGAAGTATAATATTGGTCACTCATTTGTGCTGTCCACATATATCCTAGTGAGTCTAATATTGGTCACTCATTTGTGTTATCCACAAATATGCTAGGGAGTATAATATTGGCCACTCATTTGTGCTGTCCACATATGCTAGTGAGTATAATATTGGTCACTCATTTGTGTTATCCAAAAATATGCTAGGGAGTCTAATATTGGCCATTCATTTGGATTGTCCACATATATGCCAGGAAATCCAATGGTCACTCATTTGGATTGTCCACATATTTGCTAGGGAGTCTAATATTGGTCATTCATTTGGATTGTCCACATATATGCTAGGAAGTCCAATGGTCACTCATTTGGATTGTCCACATATATGCTAGGAAGTCCAATGGTCACTCATTTGGATTGTCCACATATATGCTAGGGAGTCTAATATTGGTCATTCATTTGGATTGTCCACAT
>JAIPMN010019309.1:0-20093 GCA_020650975.1 Apostichopus californicus
CTCTAACAAAACAAAATATACGGTCACAGTTTTATCACTTTCATTTTGTTCATTTGTTTGTGACAAACCTGCATTTGTGCATGTTCTAGTTCCAGGTTAGTTCAGGAGATGCAAACATAAGCACATATCTCATTTGTACTAAATACCATGACTAATGGTGATCTGGGTATAAAAATAGTCAAAGCCTCCCTCCTGCCCCCCCCCCAACCCCCAACCATCATTCCTGACAAAAGTCAGCAGTAACAAAGGTGAAAACATAGTTGATCGCACTCCTAAGGAAATATTTGCGATTCAACCAGCTTCTGAATACAAACTTTCTCGTGGATAAGGCCCACAAATAAATGAGACAACTTGTATGCTAGCATACTATATAGTGAAACTGCTTCAGAGGTAATGGAAGTTATAGTGGTCCCATACTACTTTGGGCTGTTAGGCACAACGAGTTTAAGAAATCTGGAGGAACTATCACACAGTAAATATGCGCGTACCCGCGTACCATGCATGGAGGGTCATGTGATGTGTTCCAGGGTGGTACTAATATATTACTCTCCCCATTACGCATGATGATTTCACCCAACTAGTACGTAAATGTGTATGCGTTCTTAGAGCAGCAGACGACACCCGTTACCTAGCAATAACCGTGCCTGTAGCCTAACGTGATAGCTATATTCCCGTCGAGCAGCATTAGGCTCTGTTCCATGGAGAATTTCGTGGTAGCACTGAACTAAACATTTCCCCACAGCACCAAAAGCTCACCCTTGACAACCGTGGAACTACTGATTTGGTTCACATGTTTAACGTTAGCATATTAGCACTATTTCGTAGGCCTGAAGTACCAGTTACCTTCTTACGCCGTTAGTTCCCATGTCCGATCCGTCTTGGTGCAAATCTTTCACGAAGCCACTAACACTATTCTCGAACTGCTACAGAGAAATATCAGTTTGGTACCACCCTGGAACACATCACATGACCCTCCATGCATGGTACGCGCGCGCTAAATTGACATGAATCCTCCAGATTTCTTAAACTCGTTGGTTAGGCAATCCCCAACCTGTCAGTCCACTGCCACTTGCTACGTAAACGTACAAGAAAATGCAGTATAGGATTTTACTAATTATTCATAAAACTAGGGAAAGAACAACAAAGCTAAGACAACTGAATATTGCTCTACCAGTTAAGTTTATATGTATTAAATTTTAAAGGGCTTATTATTCTCACTGAGCTACAAGTTCTCCTTCTCTTCTGACCAGTTGATTCTTCTCGTTGACCACTTCAAACCATTCCATGAGTAACTCTTCGCTTTCCTCGGAAGCATCATCTGCAAAGGAAACCAAACAAGTTATTTTTAGTTTATAACATTCATCTTCATAGTACTTCACTTTATAGTACCCATAATTTTGTATAGACGGGTTGGGTTGGGTCGGGGAGGGGCAGGGGTGGGGGAAGGGGGAGACAGAACGGGGATGGAGAGAAAGGGAGACTTTTTGTTGAAAATACAACCAGATTATTGAAAGCAAAATAACTCACACAGTAGGCCTCTTTCTGTTTAAAGATAACATCACAATAACAAACTTTATTACTACATATATATCAACTCACTCAGGTTTTACCCATGATCATAACCATTGCTAGAATCAAGGAGATAGCAGATTAAAAGGTAGTTTGTGAATGGAAAGGGAACTACTTTTCCCACATGACAAGTGCATTAAATTTCAGGCAGCATGATACAATTATTTGATTTTGAGCATATCACCATACATATCACCATAATATGATATCATCACCATAATATGATATCATCACCAAAATATGATATCATCATCAAAGTATGATATCATCACCAAAATATGATGTCATCACCAAAATATGATGTCAATACCAAATTATGATATCATCACCAAAATATGATGTCAATACCAAAATATGATATCATCACCAAAATATGATATCATCACCAAAATATGATATCATCACCAAAATATGATATCATCATCATATTTATGATATCATCATCAAAGTATGATATCATCACCATGGAAGGCATTTGTTCTACAATGCTAAAAGAGCCAGATAAATGTATAGATCACTGCATGGAACCCTTCACATTAATTACTAATTAGTCCTCATTACCTCATCTTTCCTGCATTTGTTTTATACATAGATGTCAGTTCCACTTTGTTTGCTCAAGTAACTCTATGACTCACCCTTCATCTCTGCCCTCAGCTTGTCTTCTAATTCGATGCCTTTCTTCACCATCACTGAGGTCTTCTCTTCTATTTCAGCAATCTCCTTTTGGATTTCTTCTGGAGTCACATGGTGTTGCCTCACCTGCCAAGTTTAATAGCAAAGAATTAAACATTACTTCATCCTGGTTCCATCCGAAAGAACATAGCCCTCTACTCTTATAAGAAAAAAGTAACAAATGCCCTTACAAACAAACTAAAACATTAAAGGGACTTAGGCACCGTTTTAAACAGAAAAGCTGCAGCAACTGCAAAATTTCCTTCAAAAAGGCTGAATCAATATCAAATGAGAAGAGGTCATCTCCATACACAATAGCATGTGCCAACGGAGTGAAACTGAAATGCAAAATAGGATTATAATGTCTTATACAGCCCAATGAAGGATACTGCAATCCCCTAGTATCCTACATTTAACACAGTGGCTTACCCTTCCCACTGTTATAATGGTACTATTGCATTCAATGATGGCAACAGAAGCTCTAAAAGGTGTTGGAAGGGCAGAGCTGCAGGTTTGACAAGCCTAAAGTGGTATAACGAAAATATACGGAAAACCTGATGAAAATGTACTCACGTCTCTCTTCTGGGGAGGTGGAGCAGGAGCCCGCCTCTTAGACATTTTAAAACCAGGCTGAGGTGGAGGCCTAAAACTTGGACGAGATGTCTGAAATGCAAGAGATGGAACATACTCTTTATGTAAGCATTACCTTTACAGCTGTGTTCAAACAAGGCAGGTTGAATGCATACAACATTGATAGTAACATTAAGCTACTTCTATAGTTTACCTTGTTCTGATAATTAGGTTTCACTTTCTTTTGGCAGTTCTAAGCAATCTAACAATTTCTTTCATTCTTTCTTTCCCATCGGTTTGGTCACGTGTTCATTATTCAGATCCAAAATCATCATTGACAACTTTTAGTTGGTACAGGATTACTACTTAATTGTAGCTTCAATATTTTACTTTTTACCGTAAAATACCCAAATTAAGAATTCAAGTGGGAGAGGCATTAATTAAAAAAAAAAAAAAAAAAAATCATTTATGTTACTAGTCAACAGTGAAACTGAGTCCTTGGGTTTATGTAACTTGTTATAAGTCCTTGTAACAAGTTAACTACCTTCAGCAGTGTAACTGCTAGTCCTTGAATATAACAAGTTTATGTATCAAGTCAGTAGCAGTCTAACTAAGTCCCATATAACAGTTTAATGTCACCACAAAAACATTCATGAAGTTGATAAAGAACAGAAATAAGTCTTAATACAAACAGTAAAATCACTGTGAACAGCCAATCACATCTATGCCATTTGATGTACATGACAGGATTTAAAGGTTAAGAGTTCGGGAACAAATATCAACTTACCACTGGTTTCCTGAAGCAGACTATTATGTTAATAACAAGAAAGAACAGCTAACTACTGATTAAAGGGAAAGATAATTTAACAACTACAGCAGCAGTATTAATACGAGACAATGTCAATGCAAAGTTAAAGGTTCATTGCAAAATGTCACAAATTTGTTACCATTTTCAATGGTGGAACCACATTGTAACTGTAACTACGACATATTTCAATAATATTAAATGGTAAATTGGCCATAAGGACAACAAAATTGCACCAGTGCTAATTGAAAAGCTCAATTTAATATCTTGACATTTTCAACTTAAGATATGGTTGTGTTCATGTGACCTATTTTGACTGGCTAAACTCTCACTTACTCACTTAAATAATTTCAAGCAATTTTGTTACGCAAATCACTTAAATATCAGACAGGCAGTATATCCCTTTTGCTTTTCTTTTCTTGTGATTAAACATGCATTTAGCTGCCTCGTCATTCCCGCAATGGTGGCGGCTAGCAAAACTACTACAAATCTGCTGACAACATTTACCATTTTGCTCCAACTTCTTTCTAAAATATCACCTCTTAACACACCTTGGTATTTAAATGGACTGTTACAAGATCATCAAGCATGATTTGAAAGAGGAGAGTAATGTTTCATTTCAGTGACAGTTTTAGTTTACTCTTGAGATTTTATAAGCGAGAGTGGAAAATTGTGAACAAACAAAAGACAGTTTTGATGAAGACAGGAGGTCGATTCATTGACCTTATATGTAATTGTCCAGTGCTCTAAGTGAGCTAAGTTGCTGGACATCTATATTTGAAATATCATTTATTTCTTTTTAATATTCTAGTAATATTTTGAGTCTCAAACAAACCTTACTTCCCTACCTGACGTACAACCGTTTCCTATTTAACACTCCTATAGGGAAATCTGAATTACCATAATCTGTAAACATGCGAGAATCCCTATTATGTACAGTTCTTCCTGTTTCACTCTAAAATTCAAGCAATGGCAAACTTCCTATACTACCTACCTCCACCTCCACCAAATAACACAACCAAATAATCAACCAAATAAACAAAATAATGAGCTTAAATATTACATCGTCCAAAAGAAATTTAAAAAAAAAATAAGCCTTTTTTAAAAACATTTTTTAAAAATTAAAAAAAAAAAATTTAACATTTTTTTAAAAAAAATCCAAAAAATTGCCTTGTCATTGGAAATGAATTTCTACATCCTGCTGTTTGACTAAATAAACATTTGTTCATGAAACGAAAATATCAGATCATAACATTTATTGCACCACAGCAGTTTTCATCCTATAACCCATAAAGACAAGTTTTTGTTTTTGTTTAGTTACTCAGCAGAACAGCTTGTTAATATAGAGTAAATTCACATCACAGAATCTCACTTTCAAGTTAGAAGGAAAACTTCATTCAACCTAATAAACACTTTTTAATTTCCCTTTCAGGAAATACCACCATACACTGTAGGAATGCAAAATGTGCTACATGCCACCACACTGTTTGAGTCAAATTTTGTGTAACACTTCGATTTAAAAGCTCCACTATTTATCTTTCCTTAGTTTGGTTTAGATTTGAACTGTTTGATAATTGTTATATTTCTCATCAAATTCTGATTGTTTTGCCACAACTGGAAAGCTGTTTTTTTTAAACATTATGGTTTATTTCTCCTTTCCTTTTATGGAAAATAGCAAACATTTTAATGGCAAAGTAATAGCTTGAGATAATGAAGTACAGTATTCTTTAAAATCACCGTAATTTGATATCAGTTTAAGGAGAGAAACATGATGCCATATTCATATTAAAATATCTCCAATGGGAAGCAATGATCAACTCACATTGTGTCATGTAATAACAACCTATTACACTAAAGTTTGCGACAGTGAATTTTCACCTGCTTGGTGCATCATGAGTGAGTGGTATTTCCGATAGAAGGAAATTAATGGCACATACAGGTAAATCAGCAGGGTTAACCATGACTCCATTGAAATAACTAAAACCAAATCTAAAACCAGTTTGTACGGTAGCAGCCAGAGCAGAAACCCATCTGCAGGTCCCCGAAGAGAATCCCAAAATCTTAACGCAATCATGAGAATGCTCAGCAGCCCGATGTGCAACATGCTGATCACAACAAAGCAACATGCAACACAGTGCAACATGCAACATATTGGGAGTCAGCGGGAACCACCGAAAGCAAACGATTATCAAACATGACGAAGGACAGACGCAACACACCACAAGACTGATCACGGACAGCTGAAAATGTAAAAAAATTGTGATTCTGTTTTTTTAAAATCTTTTTGCCATTTTCCATTTTCACCTCTTGTTTTACAGCCAATTTATGTTAGCTAATTGCACAAAGAAAACAAAATGCAAGTGCGAGCAGATCCTAAAAAGTTCTGATAGTCGTGTATTGAAGTCATGTCAAAGGTCAATAACGAAATAAATACTTCTTGAAAAAAACAAAATGTCATGCTTGGCACACCCTCCCAAATTTTTCTGCACTACCCCCCAATGTTTAATAGGCTGCTTAAAAATCTCTAGAAGTGTCCAAAACAAAGTCTTCCTGAGGTTCCCATTCTATCAAAATACCTCCCAGGTTACAAAGAGGGTTAAGTAATACATTCAGTAATGTGTTTCAGTGCAGGATTACATGCTCTAAAGGAAATGGAAAAACAACGAAGAGTTGTCGTTGGATCAAACCTGATCTTTTCTTCCTAGCATATTTGGGAGCAATGATAAATTCATGACATGCAAGGTATCTTTTTGGTTAATTGGATGTATGGTCTAATATAACTGCAGAATTGTCGGAAAAGGGAATAAAGCAGGCAATAAACAACAAAAAAACAAAAGAAAAGAGATTAAAGTGGAATATCATTGTAGCAAAACAAAAAGGGAAGTGAATTAGTTAGTAACAGTGCAGAACAAAGACAAAAAACCTGTGACACCAAACTGTCAAAACAGAGGGAGGATGTTAGAGCAGACAAAAGTGGAAAAGACGCAGAGTCATCGCAAAAGTTCAACCCACCTTGGGTGACTTCGCTCTCCTTATCGAAGGCACCGGGCTACCATCAGGAGTCACGTCTAGGCTTATCTTTCTTTGCACCGGTGGACTGTCGCTGTCGTTTTTCTGGACGCTTCCATTCTCCACCCCGGGGGGTAGAGGTGCCCTTCTAGTCTTTATAGACCTCTGAGGGGCCTTGAGTCTGTCCTGGCCCGGCGAGGGCGTTCCATTCTGGCCTGGCGAGGGCGTTTCATCTCTGCCCGGAGAAGCAACCGGAGGGACGTTAGGAGCTCTCCTTTTCTTCTGCTTGAGCGTATTGCGTGCTCTCTGCATCTCCTGAAGGATTTCTTCTCTGGTCTTAAACTTTGGAACCACTTTCTTGGAGATGGAGGTCTTGGGAGGGGGAGGACGGGGAGGTTTTACTTTTGGGGAGAATTCAAAGGAAGTATCGGAGACAGGCGACCCGGTGAATGGATTCACTTTAGAATCTTCAGACATGTCATCTTCGTCGTCTTCGTCGTCGCCAAAAGGATTTAAGCTCTCATCGTAGATGTCCTCGTCTTCATCTTCATCGGAGTTGGCGAAAGGATTGTTCGGTCCCAAATCTGAGTCGCTATCGCTTGAAGAATCCTCTTCGTCATCGTCAGAGCCGAACGGATTCAAAGAATCATCGTAATTGTCATCGGAATCTTTAGACCTTTCACTTTTTCCATCCTCTGCAGTAGTAGCACCTTTATCACAAGTTCTTTCTTTCTCATTATCACTCTTTGTGTTTTCAATTGCACTTTTGTCTTCCCCTTCTATGGTTCCTGCGCTACCCTTATCCTCTATAATTTCTGTTTTAACAGCCACTATGCTATCCCCATCCTTACCCCGCTCCAGTTCTGATTCCTGATGTTCATCCCCCTTGACCTCCTCCACCACTACCCTAATGCTTTCATCATGGCCCTGTTGGCCCAACCCTGTTAAATCCTTTCCTTCAATCTCACCTAGATCCCCTCTATCGTCTTCCGATACCTCCGTCTCCATTTTCTCCTCCACGCCATCCTCCGCTTCATCTTCAGAAGCAAAGAATGGGTTATCCGGGTCGAGCTCCTCCTCTTCTTCATCTTTAGACTCTTGGAATCCATTCTCTTTTACCGCCTCCTTTAGTCCATTCTCCTTAACTGTCTCCTTAGCTCCTTTTTCCTGAACATCTGACGTATTGTTTAATTTCGCTTCATCAGATTCATTGTCTTTCTCCAGTTTCTCTGTGTCTTGTTTTTCCTCTTCGCTTGAGTCTTTCTTTTTCTCGAGTTCCGGCGTTTCCTCACCGGCCTGACTACTTCCTTCGCTCCCCTCTAATACCTCCCCATTACCAGCCTCCCCACTCACCTGTTCATCCTGGTTTCCCTCTTCCATTCGGCTGATCATTGCTAGCACACCTCCTTTACCGGGGACGATGGGTTTTTTATCTGCAATCTTATCTTCCTCAGTTTTCTCCGGCTTTGGCTCTGGCTTTTTCACTTCTTTCTCTTTGATCGGTGGGTCCTTCTTAAGAGGCTCACTCTTAGGAACTTCCTTTTTGTTGTTATTTTGTGAGAACATTCCAATTCTTTGCGATACACTCGTCGGTGTGTGTTTCCCGGTTTTAGCCTCCCATGGTTTGCTACTTGGAATACTCGGTTTGGCATCGTTCTTCTTATCTGGAGTGACCGTCGGTTTAGACGGAACCTTGGTCTCGGTTGGCTCATCTACAAGTGTTTCTTTGGTTTTCTTCACATCCGTAGATTGTTCTACACTTAATTTCTTCTTCTCCTCCTTCTTCTCCCTGCCTCTTACACCAGCCAGTGTTGTAAACAAGCCCTTCTTTATCTTCTCCTCCTCTTGTCTGGCATCCTTGCCTTTGTCGGGATCCACCGTGCTAGACTGTTGCGGTGGTGCCGGTTCAGGGATGAAGAATTGAGCTCTGGCATTGGACTGACTGCTGAGATGGGGATGCAGCACTTTGGATGGTGGATTTTGAGGAATGGGCGGTTTTTTAACCGGAGATGGTGTTACATCGGTTTTCTTATTGCTTTTATCGTCAGTGGTGATCTGTTTGTTCTTCTTCCAAGGTAGTTGTTTCTGCTGCAATGGTGTTCCTCTCGACTCCCATATGGAGCCAGGACCGTCGTTCTTCTCCCCTTTTGGTTCGTTGACTCGACTCGCCATGTTGGTCCTCAGGTTCCATATCTTATCCTGATGATGCTGACATTCAATCTGTGAGGGGTCGACACCGACCTTGGCAGCCCCGGGTCGAAGAGAGTCGCCACATTTGTTGCATTTGAAGCAGGATCGATGGTACAGTTTGTTGTTGGAGACAACTTTCTCCACCAGGTAGACTTTCTTACCACAGACTTGGCATGTATTTGCCGGAAAGGATTTCTTAGCCGGGACGATGCCTTCTTTGCCCTAGATAGAAGAAAGATAAAAAAATCAAATTCCTGAATCGATTCGTAAGTTTAATAAGTTCATGTCATGCTATGAGAGATATTAGATGCACAGACTTACAAATTGATGAGTACTCCTTTTCTTTGTTTTGCATAGAGAACCCATGTTACTAGTGAGCATGCTCTGTAACATCTTGCACACAGTGGTTCAGTTGGAAATTAGTGTCCCATCTTGACTGCAAGGCTGTATCAACTCTTCATGAGACCAAGAATTAATTCAGAAAATTTGTTGCCATTCCTTTGTCTGACAGCTCCAACATGACAGAGTTTATATCAGAAAATCAAACTGCTGATGTCCTAAGAGCTGTAGAAATTGTACTCAAAGTATGGACAATGCAGCTGTGCCACTTTTATAATATCCCATCATTTCTTTGCTATGATGGGTTGGAAGAGGTACAAGTTTTTTTTTTTTTGAGAAAACATCTCAACATGTGACACAAATTTATCGTGCACATAGTGAATGTTAATGACATGTATCTTTAACAAACTGACTGAAAAACTGAATGAAACCCTGAAATTTTGGTTTAACATTATAAAACTGAGCTAGATTTTTCATGACTGTAGACTGCACAAGGGTAACCACTGTGTGAACAGATTCAAGTTGCAAACACTACAAAGTAAGTATCAACCAATTCTCAAATTTCTTACCCTTTGAAAGTGACAAATAATGAGGAGTCCATGATCACTGGGAGACAGTTAACTGTCAAATGAAATGATTATTAACACTGATGGATATTAATATTTACTGCACAATTTCAAGATAGAAAAAGTGAATGTAAATGCAACCTGGTAAATGCTAATGCATAGCAGCTACAGTATAGTGTACTGTACATGTATGCCCAATGTTTGGAGCAGGACATGATAAATTTAATCACGTGTTGCTCTATATCAGTAAGCAATTATCTTTGTGAACGATTGTTTTATAAATTCATACTGTTTCATGGTCGGTGCTATACTTCATAATGGATCATTCTATTAATTAATCAGGGTTCAACAATCCATGTGACCTCTGCGACATCCTCTGATTAAGAATGTACTAAATAGGTTGACCACGGTACTTAAAAAATTAATGACATATCCGTTGTGCTCAAACACAACTTTTCTCAAACCTGTTACTTTTTCATGTATATATCTTCTTGGCCAAAGAAGTGTTTCTTGATGCAATGTAACAGAGATAGGAACAACAAAGCTTACATAAACTTAGACCCACTCACGATGACCTTTCTGGCAGCTTGCTAAGTAAGCTGTAGTTTACAGGGGTCAAACAACCAACTACAAAGATGTCTTTGCCATCAGTGTCTTTCATTCTTTGCAGAAAAAAATTGATATTAAAAAACACAAAAATGTTGCAATCTTTTTTTTTTGTGCTGTTAGTGGCCTAGTAAAAATTACAAATTGCATATTTGTTCAGGTGCACTAACAATTTACGTCACAATTGTTCAGTTTATAAAAAAATATCATTAAATGCTCTTGTGTAGGACTTGAAAAGATATCAAAAAGTCAAATCTGTTCATCACAAGAACAGCTGGACAGTTACTTAAAATTTCTATAGATCTGTATTCAGTCACTGTTCTATGGACAAATTGTAACAATTAAAAACAAGAAATTGTGTAATAGGTTTGTTTGAGAATTTTGCACCCTAAATTTTTATGCTCTTTAATATTTTGGGGGCCCCATCAAACTTTCCTACCAAAGGTGATTATGCTTTGCACCTCTCCACAACTACTGCATGTCAAGCCCTTTGTGTATATCTTAAATATATAATTGTTTATAGGCATTTGCTATTCAACATGAGCACTCTGACACCTTTCTGAGTGGATCAACTAAAGAGGTGAGTGTCAATCATTGTTTCGTACACACCGTCAACACTAATTAATTATTTCCAGGTTTAATAACACTTGACGTAATCTTTAAAGTGTTCATTGAACTACTGTGCTGTTTGTTGCCAGGCAACGTCCAAATCATTTAACTACTAGTGTTGAATGCTCCAATGAGCAACTTCCTCCGTTGGCAAGGATCTAATTAACATGATTTCTTGCAGCACACAGCAACATTACCAAGGGGGGGGGGGTGGGATATGCAATGAACATAAATTTTGTCGCATGGCCCTGGTAATTCAGTTTCAATTCTATGTTGTTCTCACTTTGTTGAACATAATTGAGAAAATATGGAAGTATATTCAAACTTTACTGCAGGCACAGACAACTTGAGTGGGAACTTACAGTATATAGATAGAATGTTAGTTCAAGAATAGATCAACATCAAATTCAAATTTAAAACTTCAATGACACGTACTCACAACTGATCTTTGCTGCCAATTATCAAATGGCAAATTACTGAACACTTTCGCAGTATGTCTGCTAATCCACTATCAGTTGTGCTAAACCATCACTGTATTCAATGATAATAATAATCCACGTTTCCCGAAAACCCTTGTGAACTCACCAATTCCGATGTTTACAAGGAGAAATATACTTAAACCTTCCACTTAAAAGAACAATATAATTTACTGCAACTCGAAACAATTTATGATCCAATTGTGATCCATAGGAAGACACAATATGTATTTGAAAGTCTCAACTTGAACCAGAAAACTACAATGTACCAAATTCCTGTGATGGTGCACTCCTTTGTGTAAACTATACACAGGGTATGATCACATGAACTATAAAGGAAGGGTTTACAGGACAAAGTGGTATCGAGCCTTTAGCTCAGAGGAAATGGTCGAAACTAGATATGTGAGATCCTCTCTCCCTCAGGAAATGATTAAAACACGATTAATTGGAAACATGATTAGCCACAAAGATGGATGGCCATGATCTCTATATAAACAATATGCTAAGCATATGGAAATGAGGTACTGTAAAAGTATAGGGTTCAAATAACGTTTTGGTTCAACAGAGGGACACTGCATCCTGGGGGAGAGTTGTAAAGGAGAGGAGGGGAGGAGGGCTACAAGTCCAAAAGGGGGCATAATGTTCAGCCTTAAACACCAATTTAGTAATACATGTCTGCTTTCTGCACGTGCTGGTTTTTTGCATTTATAAGGAAATTTAGTTCAAATAATGAAGTAAACAACTTGAAACTTGCTTTTCTATTTGCTATTTGCAGGTAATATGAAAGTGTTGAAGCGAGACGAAATGTGGAGAATCAAAGTCACTAATAACTTGCAAATTTACCTTAGTTACACAAGGTGGCAGATTTTTAAGAAAGGTTTATTTCATCATTTGATGGACTACAAAATTATTTTGAATACTGATCAGTAGGATGGGTAACAACTGTTGAAGAAATATGAAAACTTGGCTTTAGAATATGGATTACCACTAAACATTGTGGATTCATCTTAAAAATGAATAGTATTTATAAACGTAATATTAATGCATACCTTGAAGGGGCTCACTTCTTCCATTGGCCTCTTCACTGTTGTTCGGCCGACGCCAGTGACAGATTTTATACCCAGCTCAGCCGCTGAAGGTTCAAAGAAAATGTCAGAAACCATATTTTATCATTACGTTACAGTACATGAATCAACTGTGAAATAAATCCAATAACGAATGAGAAGAGTATATCCATCACTGTAGAAAGCTGATAAATTAAGCTGTTTTATTGAAGGTTGTACTAAACAACTGTTGGTCAATTAACAATTTGAAGACATCTAAACTGATGATAAACTGTATATTTATGCCCGCAGACTCGCAGAGTACAGATTTATTCCGAATAACACAACCCCTCTCTTTGGTGAACTATAATCCTGCATGTTTTGTTTTTGTTTTTTTTAATTTAAATAATTATTATTATTATTAGTATTCTTATTATTATGGTACAAGATTTATCACTGTGCAACCTTCTCCTTTGACAACACTCAGCCAAGCCTCACAATTTCTCTGACTTGTTAACACCTTCTCAAGGTATTCCAGAGACAGGTATAATTTAATAAATGTGGGGGAGTGTCAAAAATCCACACAGTTGTGTTTTGGGGTTCGTAGAGGAACTGACTTCATCTTGTCATCAAGGTTCCAAAGAACAAATACAGTATATACAGTACAGTACAACAGTACGTACAGTACTACTGTATATTATACTGTAATGTACTGTACTGCACTGTATGTACTGTACAGTATAGTACAGTGGGTTACTGTACAGTACATACAATATAGTACAGTAAAAACAGTACAGTACTGTACAGTACATATATACTGTACTGTATTACAGTACAGTACATTACAGCACATACAGTACTATACTGTATATACAGTACAGTAGCCTACAATATACTATACAGTACTGTACAGTATAGTACAGTGGGTTACTGTACAGTACATACAATATAGTACAGTAAAAACAGTACAGTACTGTACAGTACATATATATACTGTACTGTAGTACAGTACAGTACATTACAGCACATACAGTACTAGATACTGTACTGTACATACAGTACAGTAGCCTACAATATACTATACAGTACTGTACAGTATAGTACAGTGGGTTACTGTACAGTACATACAATATAGTACAGTAAAAACAGTACTGTACAGTACATATATACTGTACTGTAGTACAGTACAGTACATTACAGCACATACAGTACTATACTGTACATACAGTACAGTAGCCTACAATATACTATACAGTACTGTACAGTACATATACTGTATCACAGTACAGTACATCCTACTGCACTTATACTGACATTGCAATTTTGCTGATACAAACCTAGATTCTTGATCAAATATTCAAATCTTCAGTTTATAATCACTGGAATTATGTTTTATGTTCAGATGTGCTACATTGTTGATGGCACTTCCAGTCTATTTTCAGGGAGCTGCTACTCGAGTAGCAGCTCCCTGCTATTATGAAGTACACTGACAACACATAATATTAGTCTGATGCTCATTCACTCCTGTCACTTACTATATAGGTAACAAAGTTATGTCGTTTTAAAGCAATTTTTAATGTTTTAATAGCAAGTTATATTAACAAAAAAAATTAATGACTTTATGGCTCTGTAATTAAGCTATCGATAAAATAATACTGCAATAAATGGCAAATTGACTATAAAACAAAGCCGTGCTTTTATAACGTCCACTACTTTGATCAGGTTTCTACAGGATACACAAATTTTATGCTTCCTAATAAAATATAAAATAAGGCCAAAAAAAAGAAGCAATACAAAACGATAGAAAAATGATGCAATATAAAATAATTTTAAAAAATGAAACAATAACACAGAAAAAAGTTTACAGATGGTTGTAAAAAAGACCACTTTGCAAACTTCAAAAGAAACTCTCACTCCTGTGACGTATGTGTAAAAATGTTGGTGTCTACAGTGAATATATATAAATCTACACAAGAAGTATACATACTACACTGTCTATAAGTGTTTTATGACTGAGTTAAGTTGGGGCACATTTATTTTATACTTCTGTCTCACATTATACAAATACTATATAGAAAACTGAAAGCCACATAATACCCCAAAAATATATTATGACAACAAAGATAAATGTAAGAATATTAATCTTATAGGTATCACTTAGTATCTGGCATATTAAATTTATGAATGAAAAGAGCTTGTAGTAAAAATTAGCTTCTGATTTAGCTTCTGCATTTGTACAGCTTGTGTTCTTTAGGTATAACATTTCCTGTCTCTTCAATGCAGCGAGGTTACTGCCCTGCAAATTTTTGTTGGGTTCCTTTAACTTAATTTGTTGTTTAATTGATTTAAAATTTGGAACAAAATTATGTTAATTTGGTGGTCTTAAATCAAGGCTTACAAAGCAACAGGGAAACTTATTCAGAGCTAAGACAATCTGGAAATGTCTGCTTGTAATTTACAATGAGACCATTCACTTCAATTTACCAAAAATAAAAGTCATACTGTAACTAAGAAAGTACAACTGTATAGTGGGTATACAGTATATAGCAACTTGTACAAAACCATAGCATGGTCATAGATGGTCTGTATTACATGTAGCATCCATGCATGGTTAGACACATTCTGCCAGGTTTGAAAAAACCCACCTTACATCAATCAATTACAGCCACTTTAATCCCCAACTGATACCTGTTCCTGCCTGTGTGTAAATGTACAGTCCTATATCCATGTACACAGCATGAAAACTGGAGAGATAATACAGTACTGAACTATGAAAGACCAGATTTACTGTACTGTGCTTATAGTTACTTTGTGGCTACTCCCAGGACTTTATAAAGCATCCATGGTATGGTTTAAACTCTGATATAAATGTAATGTTACTTGTGCTTATAGTTATTTTGTGGCTACACTCGCAGGACTTTATAAAGCATCCATGGTAGGGTTTAAACTGTGATATAAATGAAATGTTACTTACGAATTCTACTTTAATGAAAAGATGTTTTCCCTTTTTTTATTTTTCTTCTGCTTTCAATTAAATTCATACTCGACTACTCGACAAATACTGTACATAGAGGGCGTACATCTATTAAGGTAATGTTCAGAGATGCTTAAATGTTGGCCGAAATGTACAACGGGTCTACACGCTAAAGTATGTCAGTACATGTATGTTTGTAAAGTATGACATGTATGTAGTAATGTACGTGCTGTACAAAACGAACATTATAATTCACACCATCAGTACCATTACATTGTACAGTATGTATGCCTTCCTTGATGGCAACATGGTTATTCTGTGTAATGTATGTCATTATGAAAGTAAATTTGCTGCTTGAATGATCTTTGGAAGTCTGCAGTGGTAGCACTGAAGAAGAAGATAGTAGTACAATCTAAACATTTGTGAATGTCAAATGTCTATGCCATAGATAGCCTAACTGTACATAGTGGCCATGATATGGTACAATTTTCCAATACAAGCAGAAAGTAAATCATAAAGTGAAACTCCCTGGCATAATTGTTAGATCAGTCGAATAAAATTTAAAAGCAATTTTTGGTTTCATTTCAAACTGACATACTTTACCAGCTCTATGAACTGCTAGTACAGCAAGTAAAGTTTAAGAAGAATGAATTTTAAAATGTCAAACAAAAGTGGGCAGATAACTCCGGTAATGTGCAGAGGAAACTAGGAAATGCAACGTGGTACCTACACAAAACCATTCCTTCGATCTGCTGTAGCCGGATGCCGTCAATGCAAATTTCACTTGATTCAGCCCGTTGGGACAATTTTGCGATGCTGCTAGTACTGTACCACTCTATGCTGTGCCCTGATGCAATATTTCAAAGCACTCATACTAACAGTATTTTACAGTATAAAGAGTTATTTCAAAGCCCTCATACTGACAGTACTATTTAACAGTTCCTAATCTTTATCTGATACAAACAGGATATATACTGCTCATACTGTCAGTACATGTGCTTTGACGCAACACATTAAGGTACAGGAAATAAACTATTTGTCCCAGCTACTGTAGGTGACCAGATTCAATAAAGTATTTTGAAAATTTTATAGTCCCAAACGAACAGTTGTACATTTTACCATATGACTCCTGACCAGAAGGAAATTTTGATATGCTAATTAGACTAGGTAATTCTGCTATTAGATGTGCCAGTAGATGTTGGCTTCAGTATTGATTTTCTTTCTTGTTTTCAAAAGTAATAATGAGACTTTGTCAAGAGTTAAAAGAAGCTGTAAGTAATATTCATTTAAAAGCAGTTCTGTATGACTTACTATGTGTGTCTACATACGTACTGTGCAGTATGACAGCTTGTGGACTGAACAATACAGATGTACAGTAAACTTTGTAAACTGTCCTTCAGTTTAGATCACAAAATATTGTGGCATGACATAGCATAAATTTATATGTTATAAGTTCATTTCAAATTAATGTTGTAAACGGACGGCAAGAGGAAAGCAAGTGGACAATGAACCCTTTAATATAGTGTACGGTAGTTATAAGTGTATTTTACAAATGTATCTATGTGTATGCACAGTGCAGTGTGCCCAATCATAACTCAGGAATGTTGCATCATTGCAACTTTCTTCAAAACTGTTTCGGTCTGTTAATTGATACGGCTGGTGCTTTAATCTGACTTCTCTTCACGCAGCGTGAGCAAATTTTATACATCTTAACTTAAACTGGAAAGGACTATTAAAGCGAAAATTATGAAATTGGTTATACCTGCTGTGATGGAATCCTAGAAATATGAAGCACCATTACTGTATGGATTGCACAACAGTGAGCATAATGTACAGTAGCATACATTGTGCAAGAGATAAGAATTCCCTGTGCCTTGACAAAATTTCAATACCTGTAACTGGTGTGCACCATGTACTCCTGGATGAATGAATGCACACTAAACATTGTAAAAGCTAGCTACATGTAGCTATCAGTAGATAGTTCACACCAAGTACAAGTATACACTTTGCTAGAATTATACCACTTTTTAGACATTTGTTCCGAATAGAAACAGGTTTGTCAAAATGGCAGCTATATGAAAGCAATTTATTTCCTGACTTAACTTGTTTTAATTTTCTTGATGTATAAACAATTATACTATGGGCTTAACTTCAAAATCTGTGTAATTGGAGTGTTGTTAACTCTGTACCTTGCTGGTTCATTGTTATGATTTATTGTTTTCAAACAAATTCAATCATCTGTAGGATTGGACGATATTTTGGTTCTTTTGAGCTCAGTCTTGGTTTTTTGGAAAGAAAGAAGAAAGATGTTCATTCAAAATGTATTTTGTTATGTTTTGCATAGGCCTAGTTGTGGTGTGTACTTGTGGTTTTATTCTAAAAACAAGTTTGAGTCCACTCCGCTCCCCCCCCCCTCCCCCCTTATGGCTCTGGTTAAAACATTGCATCCCCGCAGAATCCTGCGTTCGTTTCTATGCTGATATATATACTACAGTAACTACTAATACTAGCAGACCACAAACTAACTATCTCTGATTAAATGAAATGACTGAGCTCACACCTAACTTTAAAACCAAGACTCACTGCTGCAACAAAAGTATGCAGGTCTCTTGATACAGTCTATTATATGGTTAGACACATTGTTATCTATTAACATAATAAGTAAACAACGGTGACCGATCGGAATGTTGACTAAGGTACATCAATTAATTGCCTAATTTGTTTGAAAGAGATAACAAAGTCTCAGTTTTACATGATCAATCTGAGAATGCATACATGCACAGTATGTTTGAGAAAGCTAGAAGAAGCAATGACCTGCTAACACACCAATAGTCTGTTATTCATCTAGCCTACTGTATCACACTGTAAGCTAGTATTTTCTGTATAAATTCCCC
Source organism: Apostichopus californicus (assembly GCA_020650975.1). NCBI lineage: Eukaryota > Metazoa > Echinodermata > Holothuroidea > Aspidochirotida > Stichopodidae > Apostichopus > Apostichopus californicus. The sequence continues at coordinate 18,323 of JAIPMN010019309.1, forward strand.
AAAACCATTTTATAAAGTATTATAAAGGGTAAGCAATCTTTAATTTTTCATTACAATTTGTGAAACCCTCTAGAACAAACTGGTCCATTACATTGACTTTGGAAACTTTAACATCATGAACAATTTTTGTCACTCTACAGTTGGTTTTCACATTTAGTAACAGTGCAGCTGTTCATAATATGAAACAAGCATCACTGTACCATGTGCTAAATTAGAATATGAAACAAGCATCATTGTAACATGTGCTAAATTAAAGCTGACTGCAGATTTGAGATTTTAAAGTAGCTTTGAAAAGTCCTTGGTTTGAATGCTGCTAATGAAATGTTAACTTTTGAAGACCAAAGGATGGACGGATGAAACAAAATAATAGGCCAACTTAGCATTATCAATTGTCCAATATGGATAAGTACTTCCTGACAGGGGAGTACAGGACGCCAGTCCTAATAGTTTAACTGGGAATGCCCAATACACACAGAAAGAGTGCATAGACTATGAGGAGACATGTTAAGGTGACAATAAAAAAAATTAGGTATAAATGTCTTGTTTATGTATTATCACTTTAGAAAGTTGGTTTGTGAGTAACTCAACAGACTAGGTCACACTCATGCAAAGTCAATCTACCTATAATCTGCAAAGTCTTGAGAACTCACCTATCATTTTATCGTTACTATATTTTGATCAAGATCAAAATGGACCAGAACCATGTATGCAGTACAACCTTGATCCATGATATTAAGACATCAACTGCATCACGTGGTTAAATATTGACTAATAAGTTTGAAGGAGGAGGCTTGACTGTATGTGCATAAAACTTCCGTGCTGAGAGGAGAAAACAACGGAATCTGGAATATTTTTGATAGCACTGAGCAAACTCACTCATCATGGTTTGACACTAACCTGCTTTTTATTCTTGAAGGTGTTATAGTACTGGGATACATAGGTCACGATGCTGAGTTTATCAGGTACTGGAAGGGCTACTTTATCTTCTGTGTCTAGCAAGGATTGAATACTCAGTTCTACTGAGCACTGACCTGAGCACTAACTCAGCACTATTGAGCACTAACTACTGTGCACTAACCTGAGCACTAACTACTGAGCACTAACTACTGAGCACTAACCTGCTTTCTTATTCTTGAAGTAGTTATAGTACTGGGATACGTAGGTCATTATGCTGAGTTTATCAGGTACTGGAAGGGCTACCATATCGTCTGGGTCTAGCAAGGACGGAATATTCAGTTCTTGTTCGGCTACATCAAATGCCTGTAAAAAGTGGGAAAAAAGAGGAAAAATAAGAAGAGGAAATGAACCACATTAGGAAATTTTAGAGCAGGTATCCTATTAATAATTCAAATAGTTATATGTACATTCATGTACACATTTTAGAGCAGGTATCCTATTAATAATTCAATTAGTTTTATGTTCATTTATGTACAAATTTTAGAGCAGGTGTCCTATTAATAATTCAATTAGTTTTATGTACAAACATGTACAAATTTTGAGCAAGTATAATATTAATAATTCAATAAGTTTTATGTTCATTATACATGTAAAAGTTGTAATTCATTGAAACTACCATACCTATGGCCTTTATGGATAGCTGGAACCTCAATGAAGAGTATCTGCACCACACCTGACCCTTTTACTTTCTATATTTCAGTTATTAAAGTGTCATTCCGTAGTTCACCCTAAATTACATTCCTCTATTGCATAAAGTTACACACTAAGGGGCCATCTAACTAGGGCCCGTATACATATATATCTATATTACTAT
>JAIPMN010019310.1:0-14572 GCA_020650975.1 Apostichopus californicus
ATCACACGTACCCAGTGGTTTATTTCCCCTCTATTAAACTTACTACGAGGTGTATGATTACTGTCATCAGATGTGCCAGAATGCAAAAAAAAATGGTCACAAACAGCCACACATGTTGCCAAATTTTCATATGTTTTTCACCATAAAGGTCTAAGATTCCCAAAATCCTTTAATAGATAACTACTTTCGTTATAATTAAACAGGTTTGAATGAAGTAAAGGAAGGCTTGCAAACAGTTCTTTTGGACACACTGGCAGTAATACCATTCTGTTAAAGTGTTGGGTAATACCGATGGCATTTATAACAAAAAAACAACCACCCCCTTCCATCACTACACCCCTCCCCCACCTTTATCATCTGTAAATAGAAAAACCACACCCCTTCCATCACTGTACCCCTCCCCAACCTTTGTCATCCGTATATAGAAATTCTTGCAAGCTTGACCGCTGACATCTCAGTTGTCAAGCTTGACAGCTGACATCTCAGTTGTCAAGCTTGACAGCTGACATCTCAGTTGTCAAGCTTGACAGCTGACATCTCAGTTGTCAAGCTTGACCGCTGACATCTCAGTTGTCAAGCTTGACCGCTGACTTCTCAGTTGTCAAGCTTGACAGCTGTCATCTCAGTTGTCAAGTATTTGGCTGTTTCTCCAGCTGATTTTGTGTCTTACCTTCACAATGCATTCTATCAGGGTTAAAGGTCATTCCAATGGGACACAAACAGTTGTAGCTTCCGTTGTAATTATCGCATGAGGCAGCACCACAGATAAGACTCTGTTCTCTGCATTCATTAATATCTGCACAAACAAAAAATAAAAAGTTATGCCAGTGATAGTGTAAGATGAAAGGTTCTAATTCATGAGACAGGCGTGAGGGTGGGGGGAGGGGGTGGGTGGGGACTGTCATCAAAAAGAGGGTAATGGGTCAACTTAGTGGAGACAGGTTCAGGTTTATTTAGGCTGTGAAACACAAAGCTAAAGTTTTGTTACCCACAGCTTTAAGTAATGGTTTGCATATACTAATTACACTAAAATATTTTTCACATTTTTGAAGATTGCTTCAGATGTCGCACTGGCAAATTGAATACTCCTTGAATGAGAATCCAAAATAATTTTGGGCTGCAAATTAACATGTGGCTAGAGCATGGCTCACTCGATAAACAACGTGACAATTTTCACACAAATGAACAACCACTGTTCTCACTCTTCCTAGTGGACAGAGCTTGCATGAACCTGCAATTGACATGCTATTTACAGAGCAGTGAACTCGCAGCGTTCTCACCTTCACATGTGGCTAGAATTTGGCTAAATCTATAACCGACATGACAATTGCACACAAATGAACCGTTGGTGTTCTCACAGCTGCCACGGTCACTACACATGATTTGACCGGTCAGACACTCGTCCACATCTGAAGATAAATGGATACAAAAAAGGATAGAAATTTGAAACTTTTAATCTTTCATTCTACTCCAAGTCAAAGAAAATCTAAGTGTGATTAAATGGACAATGACATGACCACTTGCTACACAACCTTTCTTTGATTTCATCATTGATTAAAAAAAATATTAACCTTTAGCTTGGCAGTTGCTGAGAGTCTTAGGTGGGTCTGTGTATGCTGAACTTTATAAATGCAATCAAAGAAGAAAAAAAACACTTGGTCTGTTTGGCTAACAAACATGAAGAAAATTATTCAAATTTATTTCAAGGGTTTGTTCTCTGACCATTGTTAAGACGATAAGTGATCAACTAAAAAATCAAGGCAGGCATTGCTTCCTTGAGTAAACGTGGGGGAGAGCAACCCACATTGCAAATTTTTGGAAAAACGAGGATCAAACGTCTAAAAATTTGCTCAAATATGCAGGAGTTAGAGTTTGCTTCCAGAATCTCTCTGAAAATATGTACAGTGTTGATAAGTGTAGTCTCACATTCTGTTAATATACAGTGTACATACCTTTAAGTTCTATTATAATGTAGTAAGAAGGAATGCAGTTTGTGGATCAGTTAAGTGCCTATTGTTACAGCTCTGCTTCAGACTATTGTTAGGTTAATCAGGTTGTATTGTTAGCGTGTTACCGTTACTAAGTCATCTTATTTTGTGTGTACATGTACTGTAAAGTTGTTCCTCAGTCTCTGTTATACTCTTGTAGAAAGAACAAGTTTTTTGCAGCAGCAGGCTGTTAATTACTCAGCTGTCTGTCTCGTGCAATATCAAAATAGGAAAATACTCCAAACGACAGAATTTTGGCAAAAATCAAATTTTAGGAATTTCAGCAAGTTACTATACTATATCGGGAAACTGTTCAGTAGGAAACTTTCTAGAAGTCAGTGAAAAAGTGCTTACCTTCACAAGTCCCAGTGGTTTCGTTTAAATAGAAACCACGATGACACGAGCACTCAACACCGCCCTCTACGTTGATACAGTCGCCATTAACGGAACAGACATCGACGGCCATTTCACATTCATTGATATCTAGGAAGAAGAGTGGAGATGAAATTTTCATGAACTTTGGAAGAAAATCAGGGAAAAAGTATGAAGCTAGTTAACTACATGTGAACATGAACTAACCAAAGTTCCACCAAATAGGCACACAGAAACGACAATGTAGACTGCTGGGGCGTTAATTAATTAACGAGAAATTCATTTGTGTCATAGGATATTTTCATGACAGAAGATCATATATACGTAGCTTAAGCTAGCTGATTTTACCCTATTTCACTTATTTTGGGAGTGTGATTAGTTATAAGATTGATTCCTTTTTGGTGTTGAGAATGACACAACAATTGTTCCTTGAAACAGAATTTACATTTATTAATATACTGGACTGTTGTGACAGTCTTGTTCTCAGTACGCAATGAAAATGTTGTGACATCCGTTTAGCAATTAGGACATATTTTGATCATTTTTGATCAGTATATGAATGGCAACAGGACTTCTTAATATAGTAAATACTAACGAATGCTTTTGGCTTAAAATACAATCAAAGCATCTTCAAATAAGAACAAGTGATGGAGAGATGAGCCGTGCTACTTTCTCTAACAAAGAATGAACGGATGTCTTCTTTGAAGAAAACCTTCACTAACTTTTTTTGTCTCTTTGTATTTGATAATTAAACATCTGTTTTGACATTGATGCAATTGATGCAATAAATGCAATTGATGCAATAAATTGATGCAATTGATGCAATTGATGCAATTGATGCAATTGATGCAATAAAATGCAATAAAATGCAGTACAATTTGTGCTCAAGTATTTTGCACAGAGGGAGATACTATTGACAAATACAGCTATGTGTTCTTGGTTACCTTCACAACGAAAGAAGTCTTCATTGAACTGATAGCCTTCATCACAATCGCAATGTACTGCACCCCCTGTGTTGACACATTCACCGTGGATTCCACACAATGTTGATTCCAGCTGGCATTCATTGACATCTGTGAAATGAGTTATAAACGGCAGGAGTTTAATTGCCTTAGAATGTCCCTTTTTTTTTGGAGGGGGAGGGGGGGTGGGGGGGTCCACTACCTACTGTCCAAGTAGTATTATAGGAAGAAGTGATGTGAGGGAGGTGGGAGGGGTGGGGCGATAAATCAGCAGTCACTCAATTGGATGAATGCTTTCTTCAAGATGATAACATTGGTGTCTACAAGTGGCTGCGAGTGGGATGAGTTGGAGAAGCGTGGGACCTGGATGGTGAGGGATACGTATTGGCTCATTGAGGAGGTAATGCCAATTCATCTGAAGAATATGTTTTGGTATAGTAAACAAACTAATCACCGTTAGATTATAGAGTCAGCATGGTTGTCAGATGGAGCCTTTCCCAAATACAAGTCATGACTATCTGGCACAATAACAAAATGTGATCTGTCGTTTAGCCCACTGTTTATTCCTCCCCTACCTATTTCATCAAGCCCAACTTTAATCGGACCCTATTGTTCAATTACCACGCCCCCCCCTTCCCGTCCCTTCTCATAGCAGAGCTATGTTTGCTTGGTATGGTTAGAATGTCTATAGTCTCAAGTACTTCATGTATCCATACCTTGCATAGAGGACAGTTAATTCATCACAGGATAACAGTTCATTCCAGTGGGTCTGAATGCAAGATCTGAATAAATTAATTTTTTTAACAAGTTTTCACCCTTTTCTTACCAAGGTAGAATGTAATATAACTTGACACAACAGCATGGAATGAATGGTATACCAACCTTCACAGCTTATGGTATCGTTGTTGAAAAGGTATCCTTGATCGCAGACACAACGAACGCCACCGAATTCATTCCTGCAGGAACCGTGGTCGGAGCACTGATGGAGTCCTTCTTGGCACTCGTTAACATCTGAATAAACAAGAGTACTAAATATTTATGCAGACGAATTTGGATTGAGGGTTGTCAAGTTTGCCTTCCCTTCAAAAAAAAAAAGTCTGGTCAGTAATTAGGGGCAAGGTGAATATTGGTGTGGAATTCCAAAAAGTAAGTAGGGACATGTAGGATAAAGAAAGGAAATTTCTCGAAGAGATGGTGCCCGAGAATAAAGAAAGAAGGGAAAAAGAAAACAACATATTCCTGAATGACGAGCCACCATCGTAGAAATGAGATGGAACGTTAGACCCACATGAGAATGGTTACAAATTTTATCATTTCGTTTTCTACTTTACCAGGTTCTACAAGAAAAGTGAAAACAGTGGCCTAGGTCAGCAGCATATCCAGAAGAAGACTTTGCAGGTTAAAATTTAATTAGTACTTTGGTCTAAATTTAGCGGAATCTTTAATAAGGTAAATTCAACAATTCAACAATGCTGCCCTCCTTTCCTCAACCCTTCGATGCATCCAACATCCCTGCCCCCTCCCATGGGATCAAAATTTTCAGATCTACTAATGATCTAGATTTTACCTTCACAAAATCCAGTTAATTCGTTGGTCACAAATCCATCGATACATTGACAGCTGGCCCCACCTATTAAATTGACACACTCAGAAAAGGTGGGACAATACTGAAGAACTTCACACTCGTTGATATCTGAAGACAAGAGACAGACAAGAGGAAACATGAGTGAATGTAGCTTTTATCTTGCAATCCTTTACTGAATTAGAGTCTGGTATCAATTAAGCATGGCATCAATTAAACCAGTGAACAATTCTGGGAAGGTGCTGGCACTGAATTAGATCTTCTAGAAGGCATGTGAAGAATCTGCTTCATAGCCGCAGGTAATTTTTCTACCTTCTGGAGCTATTGACCGGCAGCTTATGGCTAATGGGCACTTTCTTGGCATTGGCAAAAGTAAAGGAAGTCTTACAACTCACTGAACCCCTCTGCCCCCCCCCCCCCTCTCCTACACCTCCAATGTAACAGAAAGGCAAACAAAACCAGAAAGGAGTATAGGAGTGCAGCCCAAAAAAAAAAAAATCATTAATTAATGTAAAAGGTATACTTTTATGGGACCACTGAATATTCAACACTCTTTTTTCCTGAGATTGCTTCAGACCAATAACCATCTGCCACTGCAACAAATCCTAGCACACCTCTCTCCCAACAGCTGTATGATTTACTTTGAAATTCACCCAGGTTCATCAAATCTCTACATTACGTCCCAATGCTCCCACCACCCTATGATTCCCCACCCCCCCCCAATCCACCACCAACACTTCTTCTCTTCCAACACAAATTGACAAATTTTGCTTACTAGGTAATACTGTGAACCCTTTTAATACCAGTAAAGAGAACCTAGAGACTAACCTTCACATCCTAAGCTGTCGGAGTTGAACTTGTATCCTCGTTCACAGTTGCATACTACTCCTCCGTTTACATTGATGCAGTTACCTCTACCAGAGCAGATGTTTTCAATTTCTTCACATTCATCAACATCTTAAGAAAAGGATAAACAAAATATGCATGAGTTAAAGGGTTCCAGACAACATTATTCTTTACATCAAATTTTACCCGAAAACGTCAGGTTTTTTTCCCCCCTCTTTTCATCTATAGCCAATTTTCAAAAGTCATTAAATACATCTTTTAATAATTTCAGAAACATTTGGTATGATTAGCTTTTCATAGCAAAACAGTCATTCCTTGTAGAAACCTATGTTTCATGTAGGTTTCCTATATACTACCTGCTTATTATGAGCAAATATTATTAAGCTGCTCCCAAAAGCCTGTACATGGGGATTGTAACTGATGGCAAATGCCAGAGAGGGACCTTGATTTTAGACAACAGATATTTTTTAGCACTGGCATCTTTTAGCAAGTGACTTAAATTGTGAAATTCTAGGCTTGTAGTATTAGTACAAGCATTTTTACTTCTTCAAAACTTTCCAAGGAAATATTCCCCCCCATCAACAAATTTCTATGAAGAGATATACTGTACAAACATTACCTTCACACAGGGTTGTTTCTTCATTCAACTTAAACCCCTTGTCGCAGATGCAAGTAAAGTTTCCTTCCGAGTTGACGCAGAGACCATTCGATCCACAGATGTCAGATCTTGTCCTGCATTCGTCAATATCTGAATTAAAACAAAATATTCTGCTTTTAAAAATAATCATTTCAAGAGAATAAAAGAGTAAGCATATAGCCAATTTGGTTTTTTTCACATCACAAAGTACAATATGTTCTTTGTTGTTATTTTCATGTATGGCCTTGTTTCATTCTGTAATCGTTTCAGAGAAATGATCCTTTAGACATCTGAGGCTCAACAATTAAAGTGGCTGTACTGCTTAGTCTAAGACACAGCCCACAGTTAGGTTAGTTCCTTAATAATAGATGCACCACAAAATTCCGATAGGACAACATTATCATGACAATAACAACTAACAAGTTTACATTGCATGATAACGGTGGTGGACCGTCTGTTGTAACAAAAAAGCAAGTTCTGGTTGACCTATTTGAGTTGTTAAAACCATGGATTAACATTAACAATTTGACCTGCACTGAGGAGCAAACATCATTACCAATGAAATGAAATTGGGCTGAATCCACTGAAAGTTGAACGTAGGAGTAAATCAACGGAAAGTAAGTGTTTTTCTAGATCTAGATGTTTTGTATCTTTGTTCTGCAAAGCAAACAACTTTCTAGAGACTTTTGAACAACCATTGTGGCATTAATTCAGCTAAAAGCTCCTTGCAGATTTTTGGGTCATTAATACAGGTGTATTATTTATTGTGTAGGCCATTTGTTTAAATATATTGCTGCAAACAAACTTTGCACAACAGTTTTCACACATTTACCTAAACAATCAAATCTTTCTTCATCAAACCTATAACCTTGGAAACAGTCGCAACGGACACTACCATTCATTCTGTAATCGTTTCAGAGAAATGATCCTTTAGACATCTGAGGCTCAACAATTAAAGTGGCTGTACTGCTTAGTCTAAGACACAGCCCACAGTTAGGTTAGTTCCTTAATAATAGATGCACCACAAAATTCCGATAGGACAACATTATCATGACAATAACAACTAACAAGTTTACATTGCATGATAACGGTGGTGGACCGTCTGTTGTAACAAAAAAGCAAGTTCTGGTTGACCTATTTGAGTTGTTAAAACCATGAATTAACATTAACAATTTGACCTGCACTGAGGAGCAAACATCATTACCAATGAAATGAAATTGGGCTGAATCCACTGAAAGTTGAACGTAGGAGTAAATCAACGGAAAGTAACTCGTTCTCTTGATGCATAACATTTAACATTCTTGACTGAGTTAGAATAGTCTTTAAAAAGCTTTTTTTGTATGACCTTTAGCTAACAATATCAATGCTAGCTGAGGGTAACTTTTTTTCTCAACGATTGCCAGACATCATAGCATTTCAAATCTTGTATCAAGGACGGATTTGACAGACTACAAGTACACCAGCATGTCCTCAGATGTTCAGTATGCTAAATATATCACTCTGTAAGCATAGTCCTGAAGATGTTCTTCCTATCTAAAGTATTGCCAGACAGTGATAAATTTCAATTAAGTCATTTAAATGTCTAAATTGAAACCAACGTTTGGATGAAACGATGTGTAAAAAATAGACTGTCCGTGAAATCTTTGCTGGCGTTCGGCACATTTGTGGTTAACATTGATTCAGTTCAGGGCTTCCAACGATGTATGTACCTAGTTGAGAATAGCTTGGAGCAGGCGTTAATCAAACCAGCATCACGAAAACGATAAATCGTTAACACAGATTATATTTGTAACATAATGATGCAATTTCTACAGAGTGTGGACAGCACTGTCCACCAATGGTAGGAATCCTAACGCTTTGACAAGAAAAATACAGCACAAATTTACAGAATATTTTATAATTACCTTGACATCTCCTGTTCACCTTGTTAAAGGAGAAACCATTAGGACATTCACAGTTGAAGCTCCCGACCGTGTTTGAACAAGTCGATGTTGAGCCACAGACATTGACCATGACTTCGCATTCATCAGTATCTGGGAAATCGGAGCAAAAATGGGGAAAATGGGATTGATTAAAGGTTTCCTGGAAGTTGAACCAAATATTCATTGTTTCATTATTGTTCCTTATCAGAGGATGAATATCTTCCATGTTCAAATATCATTTAACAAACTGTGTACATGTTATGACGAGTCAACAACTGATGAGAGGCAACAGGAACATATATGTAAAAGTTAGAGAGATTGATGTTAGGATCCTAGCAGGATCGTTTCAGAGGCTTAACTGAAACTAAAAAACAAACTAAGAACACATTAAGAGACACACAGAATGGACAGAAAAGTTACATAGGACAAATGAGGAATGAGTAGAGCAAAATTAGACACAACAGAGGAGAGGTAAGATGGAAAGGAAAGAGTGATGAGAGGATGAAGGGCTGTGGAGGTATCTCTGAGGGGTGTAACAATGGGATTAAGGGCTGTGGAGGTATCTCTGAGGGGTGTAACAATAGGATTAAGGGCTGTGGAGGTATCTCTGAGGGGTGTAACGATGGGATTAAGGGCTGTGGAGGTATCTCTGAGGGGTGTAACAATGGGATTAAGGGCTGTGGAGGTATCTCTGAGGGGTGTAACAAAGAGAAGCATTCTCAATTCTTAATTTCAAATTTGTAGACATCCACGAGTCAGACAATTGGGGAAAAACAAAAGTTTTCACCGTAAATGTTTCATAAGATACAAATATTTATGATCATCTTAAATCCTATGTTGATCAAGTAGCCAGACTTGGGACAGACCGCCCCACACCCCCCCCTGCCCCACACCCCCAATGTAGACTACATCCTTGACAGCAGCAGCATGTGCACGAATCATGTTTACTGCACAAGTTACAGGACACAATTATTATGGCACCTCCTTACATTGTTGGTTCCCCTCCTAAATTTGTCTGTGTCCCTCCACCTCAGAATTCCTGGCTATAGGTCTGGTACTTCCCCTACCCCCCCCACCCCATTTAACTGTATGCTGTGATGCTTCCTTTAAAGATGTATATAATTACACTTGCCCCAGAAATAAAGACTGTTGGAGTATTAATAGACTGCAGTACAGAAAATAGTATCAGCTGCTCTTGTATAAGCCATTTCGATAAACTCCAAAACTTGCGGAAGGAAGCTTGTTTCAATATGAAAATATTATCAATATAACCATTTCACCTCTGAGGAAGGTCCTGCTAAGATGGAAATGTCAGGCCCTCAAACTTTTATACATTTTCATGCACACGCTATTTAAAATTTTTTTTTTATAGTAGATAAAGAAATTTGTTGGCAATTGAGTTTTTTTTTCTCTTTGATTCAAAATATTAGAGATGTAGGAGAAATGGTTACCGTCACAAGAGAAGTTGGCCCTGATGAACTGGTATCCGGCATTACATTGGCAGAAGGCACCTCCAGGAAAGTTGATGCACCTGCCGACACCAGAGCAGGTATTTTCTAGTTCCACACATTCATCGATATCTGCATGGGAGAGACAAGGGGGGGACGATAGAGAAATGGCTTTGTAGTGGGTCTGGAATACTAAATCTCATCGAGGGCAAAAGAGTAGCTGACATTTTGGAAGGCTTACAACAGGATGATATTTTTTGTCGATCTTAAAGGAAAGTTTATTTATTTAGTTTGTCTTGTGTATGCAAGTCTGTAATTAATTAGCTTGAATAACTAATTAATTAATTTCTGATTAACCACAAAATCATGTCATTAATTAGCTTGACTTAATCAATTTGTCGTATTAATATTTATTGTCACTGACAGCTTAGTCTCAATTCTTATATAGAAACTAGGCTTGACTTAAGCCCATTGCTGTAAATTTGATGAATGTCTTAGTCCCTTTTTTTGTGTCTAGGTGTTTTTCTAGATCTAGATGTTGGTATCTTTGTTCTGAAAAGCGAACAACTTTATCGAGACTTTTGAACATCCACTGTGGCATTAATTCAGCTTATAGCTCCTAGCAGATATTTGGGTCATTTATACAGGAGTATTATTTATTGTGTAGGCCATTTGTTTAAAAATATTGCTGCAAACAAACTTTGCACGACAGTTTTCACACAAGCACTATATATTCCAACTCAACCAACTAACATACTATAAACCAACCTCAAAATGATATATTACTCCATGTTGGCACATGTTGAATGTAGCAACAGTAGGTTGCTAGAATTTAGTTTAAAAAAGTAAAGAAAAAGAAGGAAAAAAAAGTACCATGTACTGTACTATGTCTTTTATTAATATTGTTGCAAATATACTTCTGAAATAGACTTAATCTTAACTATTTACCTAAACAATCAAATCTTTCTTCATCAAACCTATAACCTTGGAAACAGTCGCAACGGACACTACCAGGTGTGTTCACACAAGTTCCCCTTGGACCGCACATGTCAGGGGTAGATTCACACTCGTTGACATCTGGAAAAGTCAAAGAAGAGTAAACGCCGAAACATTGAGTATCACACAACATTAATCACACATTTACACTTAACTCAGGTAACAAACCCAGTGCATTTCCATTTTTGATCAGAATGACATAAAATATTCCTAAAATGTAGTTTTGTTTTTTTTATGAAAATGATTGCACATGGATTTGAAATAATTCTTGATACCCAGGATATAAGTCAAGTGCTCTAGCCAAATGAGAAAACAAGCAGTTGGTTAAAAAAGCACTCCAAGAAGCATATCTCATCTCCTCAATGATAGAAGTGATTGTTGGGTTACTACTGAATGCATCTGGTTGCTATCTTCTTCAATAGGCTGGAAAATCCAGTGTTTTAATGTATAGTTTAGTTTAAAGTTTAGTATGTATGTATGTATGTATTTTAGATCCTCCTGCGAGCAGGAACGCGCAAAGAAGCCTCATTGGCTTATCAAAGCCGCAAGCTGACCGAAGTCAGTCTCTTACGTTCATATTTAACGTCCATGATTATGAATTGTCAACAACTCTGTAACTGGACGACATATACATTAATCTGGGAGTGACTCGAACCGGGGACCTTATGATTGAAAGGCATCAGCGTTAACCACTGAGCTAACACTCCATAAGTAGAAAACGATTAGTAGATTAGTAGAAAACGATATTACCTAACAACCACCCCCCCCCCCCCCACAGATGTTTCATGCAAGGCATCAAATTTGGGCCAATTTCACCTCTGACCTACATTGTTCTTTCAACCTAACAAACTTTACAAAAAGGAATTGTCTAGTGTTTGTCTCATCATTCTCTACATATTACGTGGACTTTTTCCTACACGTTGACAAGCAGAACATGGCTAAATACCCATGTTTAGGTTCCTAGACCTTTGATATCATGAATCACACAGGCACCAGCTTACATGGCCAGGTACATACCACCAAGTTTGAACTTGATAGGACTTAGGGTCCACGAGTTTGCGCCACACCTCTTTCGCTCAAACACACTGACCTGACCACACACTCCCTCACTCATACACTTCCTCACATTTCTGATGTGGGGTGAAGTACAATATCTCATCTCTGTTCACACCACATGTAGGGAGATGAGATAATCAAACAGAGAAACTAAGCAAACTTGCAAAGAATGTTTGACAATATTTTGACCAAAAGGAAAATACCATCTGGTAAATACATAATTATGTCATATTTTGACTAGTAAATGATCCAGTCAGACTTCAACTATGACAAAGATTTACTCAGCTCATTATGCTATTGTATCACAAATGGAATGGCCTGAAGTATTCTTTAAAGAAGGTGTGGGCACGAAACTGATTTGTCGGGCTGCATTGCAACTTGGCATGCAATTGCACCTGCCACAACAATGAAGTATATACCTCCTGCTCCTATCACAAAATTGGACAAATTACTTTATATTATGATAAAATTTAATCATATGGTAAGTGGATCAGAAAGGTCTACATGGTTATTTCACCGTCAGTTATGTTGAAATGTCCTATCACAAGTAGAACCATGTATATACAAACTCCCTATAGTAGGCCTATATACATATTTCATGTTTTCCCAGGAACGCATCATAATATTAATGGAAATTTTTCAAACGATCTCGCGGGGTGGTCCAGGAACATTTGATCGTGGGCTGCAATATGACCAACAAAAGGAGAACCCCATGAAAATAAAGGTAGACTTCAATCTACACTCATGATTTACCTTGACACTGATTGGATAAGCTGTTGAAGACGTACCCACTACCACAACCGCAGGTGAAACTCCCTTCTGTGTTTTCACAAGAAGAGCTAGAACCGCAGACCCCAGGGATGGTGACACATTCGTTGATATCTGAACAAAGAATACAAAGATAAACCAAAAACTGCTCTTCACAAATTTTTGGTACTTGAAAAATCCATTGAAATATTTATGCGATGGAGGAATCGAACCCCCAACCTCCCGATTGCTAAGCCTCATTGCTTCAAATGCCACCGCCTTTACCCACTGGGCCACCGCACCGGTATATAGTTCATTTGGTACCGCAGAGAAATATGATACGTAAACATATGTAGCACCTTTAGTATTCTGATTAGAGGACTGATTAGAGGACTTTATTACTAAAATAAGACTATTTTGAAGAAAAATTTTCAAAGCTTTACAAAACCGTTTTAAAGTTTGGTAAAGTAGGGTACAGTATAATGATATGCCACCAGGTGATTTAGAATGATTCATGAAAGTAATGTGACGTACCTTCACACTGTCTTGGTACTCTACCATAGTGGTACCCTGTAGGACAATGACAGTGGTAGGAACCAACCCGGTTGGTACAAATCCCGTTACCACAAATACCCTCTTCATCGCACTCGTTGGTATCTGATTAAAATTGAATTGATAAAAATATAACGATAGAGCGCAATATTATTTGTCAGTCAATATTGAGATCTGCAAAGATTTGATCCAAAACGAGGAATATTTACCAGGTATGGAGAAAATGCTATTGAAATTGGTCAAATTTTCAACAAAAATATATTTTTTCAGTAATTAATGATTACAGGGACATTCCATTCCAGAAAGAACAGTCTTCCTATTGAAATAAAGACACATTTTACCAATTTTGAGCTAGCAATCCCTTTAACATTTGTTGAGCATTACATGACATTGTTTATAGAGTGTGAAATATTTTGAGAAAGTGGCCCATTTTTTTCACCAATTGAGATAACCTTTTGACCCCTTGAGCCAGTTTGTGTCCACTTGAGATAGCCTGTTGACCCCTTGAAGCTCACAGAGGATAAACTAATGTTTAAAGGGTGTGAAGACTCGCCACAAAGGAACTCTGATAACGTATTCTGACCTAGTTTCGACTGAGGTGTAACAGAAGTGTTAGACACCACCATCGATCCCAAAAAATGCACACACAGCTTGCTACCGTCAGTAATTAGACACTATAGTGTACAGTCAATGAATGCAGCTATGGTCAATACCCACAACACAGTGTACATAGCAGCGCTGGACATCTCAGGTCCAGATAAAGATAACAAGGTATCACGTTTCATTACTGTCTGCATTTTGTAGCGACAAGAAGATAACCTCACTTGCAAGCAACGGAAAGTTAACATTTTCAGAGGGCGACAAGCATTTTAAAGCAAGAGTATGATCTCTAAAGCAGATTTAATTCCTGGATGCCAGGTATGTTTTGTTGAAGGCCTATAGAGCCCCTTCACAGAACTAAACTGAACTGAATTTGACCAAACTATGTTCGAAAATATTAGCATTGAAGAATTCACAGATTAATTGTAGGATCTTTAATTTTGGAGTTATCATGTTTAAAAGGATTTGATGCCTGTTGACCTCATGTGACCTTTGACCTCTACCATTTCAACAGAATTCTTGCACTCACTAAGATCTACATACCAAGATAGTACATACTAAGTATTAAGTTCAAGAAAGATGTACTTCTGGTGTTATCTTGTTTAAAAGATTTTCAGACTTTAACTTAAATGTTAACTGCATATGACCTTTGACCTCCACCAATTTCAATAGACTTTTTGTACTCAACAAGCTGAATCTGCAAACCATGTATGAAGTTCAACAGAGATGTACTTTTTGAGTTATCATGTTAACAAAGATTTCAGACTTTGACCTCTGTTGACCCAAAATGACCATTGAACTTCACAGACAACAATAGGCTTCTTGTACTATCATGCTATATAAGACGGATCCACATAGAAAGTA
>JAIPMN010019311.1:8088-30669 GCA_020650975.1 Apostichopus californicus
ATTTTGCCAAAATGAGGTGGTGGGAGTACCAATCCGAGGATGGGTAAGGGATAGAAAACCCAAAAAGATGAATGACCTTCGGCACAGGGGTAAACTGGAATCCTCCAGCCATCTTTACGAAATTACTACAACTCTGGACCATGTATGCTGTATTGGCCCCAAATGTGCCAGGTTTTCAAATATGGTTACCTCTGGTCAAAGTTTTGAAACTGTTTTTATTACCACCTTGGAGAAAATTTACCTCACTGGGATATTCAGTCATCTTATGCTTTCATTTAGAATGTCTGAGAACAATTTGGAAAGTAAAGACCTCCAGGAATGCACTTTTTGAAAATTTCTAACAATTATAGCATTATAAAATTGGGGCCAATGTAGGAGACTTTTAAAATATCCTGTAACCTGCTCTGGATGAACACTATCAAAAAATAGAAGAATATTTTGAAGAGTACATAGTTTTAAAGTATGAATATGGTCACTTTAACATTAAAAAAATGCAAGTGAGATAGTGGTACATTTTCCCTTCTTATAGATATTGTAGTTGGACTCATAGTATAGCACTTTACAGGTGCAATCAATGTGTGAACAACATCATGTAACAATACTGAATTACCTAACTTTAGCGTAAGCAATAAGTGTTCCAAATATGGGATGCGGGAACTGATACCCAAATAAGGCTAGGAGTCGCCGTGCCTCCTTCGTGAATCTTTCCATGATACGTATAGCAGCTTTACATTAGAAAGAAACTTTGTCAAAACTTTCAAAAGACCCTATCATGTTCCATGCGTTTCAAACATATATACAGTACCACTGCCCTATCTCCATCTGCCACAGAGGTTATCATGAAACTGTTTTACCACCTAATAGCTGCAAGTTAGAGTACCTCTTCAACACTCCATGACATCACAATATATGTTATGTTAAATTGATCTCACACAGTACCCAATAATGACAAGTTATTCTGTGCTTACAATAACAACCCGAGATCAATGTCACATTAAAACTTGCGTTATGCTGCATGTAAACTGGGCTATACAGTACGACAATCATACACAGGAAATACACTGTACGCATACATTAGCAGTACAATACATATACCGTATCATGTGACCAACTCAGCAGGTGGAGCAACTGTCAACCACCGAAACATTTGAATTTGGCATGCCCTCTAAAAAGTTCCTAGCCGAGTGTATACCTTAATATTTTTGGCCCGCAGACCATTAAATCAGTCCTTCAGAGAAACAAAATATGTAGTAACAGTATATTTGTGACCTTGGATATGAAATAATATTGCCTAGCAAAATCCAGAAATCTCAAAGAGGTTGGCATATGACTTTATGTTGAGATTAATATTATCCATGGCACAATGAAATTAAATCTATGTTTAAGTTACTGATTCGCTGTACCTTATTAATTATTCCTCCACTTTCAGCGACACCCTCCGCTCCCACTAGGACTAGGTCAACTTTCTCCATGATGTACCTGAAGATTAGAAAGGACAACAATTTAAGATATAAACAAAATCAGAAGAAAAACATTAGAATACAACTCTGAGAGCAAAGAAGGATAATGCTCCTGTTTAAGCGAGCAAACTGACAATTTTCAGACAAAATCGAAAAATCATGCATCCCTCTGTACAATTCGGACAAAATCTATGTTTATTGTGTCCATGTTCGTTTTGCTTTTGGGTCTTCTTTTCTCTGTAGCAATTCTTGAATTGATTTAATATGTTAATAAGCGGACAGAGACAAAACTAAAATACTACCATGTTTTGTCCTATTATACTGTTCAGGTGTCGCAGCTCTGATGATTACGAAACTCAAATTTCAGCAACTTGTATGGAATATTTTTGCCTTTAGATATCTACTACTGGAATATCCCTTTAAACAAAACTGGTGAAACAAAAATTTCCTCGACATCATCAATATTTATTTTTACCAAACTAACACAGCCATTTGACGGACAAAATATGTTCATGCTTGGTAAGCATTATTCTCTATCTTTGCCACACCCATCGAGTATTACTCAACTAAAATTACAAGCCATTAAAATAATAATACTAATAATTATCAGCAATTACTTTTATGTGTAAAAGTAAGTTGGCCTGACATTTCGATCCTAGCAGGATCTTCTTCAAAAGCTAAAAAGCCTTTTTTTTGTGGAAGAAGAAGAAGAAGAAGATCCTGCTAGGATCGAAACATCAGGCCAACTTACTTTTACACATTCTCTTCAACAGGCTTTCTAGTGGATGAGCAGTTTGCTAACAGTTTTATTTTATTTTCAATTATTTTTATGACGCTTTAGCGACCACAATTGTGAAAGAAACCCGCAAGGGTGGCTTCCAATTCAAGATTTTAACTCAAATTTGGAATCTTTTCAATTGCGAAAGTCATTTCAGATGGGAAAATGGTAGATTGCTCTTGGATTAAAAATCCAACTTACTATGATCCGGCTGAGTATCGAACCCGGAACCTCCAAATTGCTGAATCTCATTGCTTCAAATGCTACCACCTTTATCCACTCAACCACAGCTAGTAATTAACTACAGTATTTGATTCTTAACAGTTTTTCACCAGGCACTATTTCACATTGGTATCTACTCTCACTCAAAATAAAACTGAGAAATTTTGATATTTCTACATTTCCTTTATTATTTGAAAATAATATAAAACATGATCAAACGAATGAAATGGTTTTTATCAGTTTTACCTACAGAAGACCAATGCTTGAAAGGTGCTTATAGTAAAACATTGCTATGGTAACTCACCCAACAGCAGCATCAAGAATGACCACAGACGGAATCCCAGCCTCATTTAGTCGTCTTGCCATCTCTTCTCTGTTAGCAAAACATAAACAGCAATTGAAATATATTTCTGCGTTTGAGGTTACTGGACACATGGCTTGGTATATAAGGTAACATTGTAGTTCTAAGAGCACAAATGATTTTTTAAAGGATATCTTAAACGATGATCTCTCTGATGTTGCAATATAGTAATGTTCTATAAGTCTATCATCTGTGAGATTTCATCGATGGATTTGAGCAGGTCTTGCCAGAAACAGAAAGAATTATATTTGTAAAAGTCAGGAGTCAAACTACTCTGATGATGGCAAAAATTCCCAAATGTTGTGCATTCTTTGAAAGTTTGAATGTTACTGTACAACCCTGATAAATGGTGAAATAACTCAAGAAGAAAGTGCCTCAAAGTACAAAATTGATGTTTCCGTGTTTTCCCTGTAGTAAGTTTTGCCACTTTTGCCAAGTCTTTGTATATTAAAAAAAATTCCATTTGAAAAAGAGGTTACAATCTGACTTTCAACATGGCAACTACATTATCAATCAGTGCAGCTACATATGTATAACCATATTATTTACACCATATTAGGGACCACTCAAATTTCACACCACCATAATTTGCACCTCTTGAGCTGTTTATACAATCAATGACAACCACTAATTATAAACCTTCTTGAAATGATTGCTACATGCTCCAATATACACAGCACTCTCTTCAATGACTGCATCTGGTTTATACTCCCATTGCTATTTTTTGTGTTTGATCTTCTATTTTACTTCTGTGAGTCCTTGCTCTTTGGCCCACTTTTGGGGCCACTTTTTAGATGCTTCCTGGGCAGTGTTGGGTGGTTGATGTGTTGTGGTGCAGAGTACATATTACCTCTGTCAACTATAAACTGTCAAACACATGGCAGCAGCTTAACAGGGCCCAGCTGACAGTTTTATCTCACAGGTCCCCATTTATACACCTGGGTGAAGAGAGGCAATGGAGATGACGTGCCTTGCCCAAGGACACAACGCAATGATCTGGCCAGGACTCGAACCTGCAATCTTTAGATCGCAAGTCCACTGCCTTAACCACTTGACCACAACTTTCTCACCACACTTTTTTAAAATCTTTGATACATAAACGATACAATTGGTTCATTATTGACTACTATATTTCTATTTGATTCTCTATCTACAAACCAAACTAGATGGGAAAATCAAACTAGTTTCAAAATGCTTTCAAAACATGATGCATCTCATTAGTTTACCCTTTATAAATTGACATACTTTTCCTCTCCGCCAGGGAATCAACAAGTTCAACGTCTGTTTTGCTTTGTTTCATTATCATACTTAAAATTCAAACCTCAATCGTGCTCACTTACCCTGATCGGTCGGGATTGGATTCCGTCACGTAAACTTTGAACCTCTTTTTCTGTCGAGCTGCTTCCAGTAAGACTTTTAAGACTACTCTTGATATGGAATGTGTTAAAACAGTCTGGTGAAAAAAAAATACAAAGCAAATTTGACTCAATATACAACAGATGGCTTTTGGAATAATGATCTGAAACAAAATTCTTACGTAAACACTTTTTAGTCAAATTTCAAACACAATCTTCTGTCACAAGAGGAAGAAAAGGCCAATAGGAAGCTTGTAATCCAGTGGACAGCTACAGAGATGAAATAAATTCATTTCATTGTGTTCTGTAAGAATGTTATGCAGTATTCTATATCACTGACAAATTAGCTGTTCATTACCACTAACAGTTGGTTACAATATAACCTCAGCCTCAACTACTATATCAACGGTACTTAGAATACAAATCCAAAGGTAACATCTGTCTGCATAACTTCATAGCTCCCAACTCTTGAGAAGGCAAATGCTGGTCCATGCCATGAATCGCCGTCCTGGGGGAGGGGTGTAAGGGGAAGGGGTGTCCCCCTCCCCTTTTGAATTTTTTGGGAATGCCTACATGTAAAATGGTGGCACTTAGAAAGGCTTTTGTCACCCAAAATTTTCGGAGAAATATGCATTTTTTTGTGTGTAACATCAATAAATTGAATAGTAGGTGATAATTTATTCTTTCCCGTGGCTTGAAAATGTTCGCTGCTCGCCCCAATGAAAAGAAACATAGGCTAATTTGAGGTTCAAATGATACTGTAAAGGAGGTTTTATACTCTATTATGCTAAATGCTAAAGAAATGATGGTTGCTAAGTCAAAATTTGATGCAATTTTTTTTATGTATACTTGACAATTACAATGCGGCTTTTTCGGACGCTTGCGCGGGTCAGTGGGTTTGGGTGTTATAATGCGGGTCCAACCCGCGAATTGCCGGTCAGTTGGGAGCTCTGTAACTTGCATTTGATTTTTTCTCATTCTAGTTAGCCTCTGGAGTAAGAAGATCTTGTTAGAATGAAAACATCAGGCCCTCTTTCTTTTACACATGAATATTCAAATGTTGCTGCAAACACGTTAAACTTTCTTAAAATACTGACTTACTGCTCCATCTCGGATGAATGGGTGACCGAGTCTGGCAATCTTATCTCTAGCTCCAGCCACATTCTTGAGGTACATGTTACCTCGCTCCACTAGAACAGTTTTACAGTCAGCAAAATTCTAGAAAAGAACACATTGAAATATATCGCAAGTTTAACAGGTTTGTTTTGAATATTAGATCAAAATAATTAAGTAGTAATTGTACAATTAATTTATAAATGCATTGAGCAGTGAGAAACATCTCAAATGAATTCCCATTTATACAAAATCATATTCAATGCTTGAATTTATGTATTAGACAACTAAAGTACAAGTCAGGTCAGAGGCTGTATGACGACTTGTGTTAAAGATTACTGTATGTTTAGACACAGAATGATTATAAGTACTATACTCGGTCAAGTGAAAAGGGACCATACTTCACTCAAATATTGTCTTGTAGGGTTGTTACAAGTATTTCATTCAGTCATGAAAATGCTATTATACTAACAAACTGGCCTATGGGATTGTTACAAGAATGAAATACTCATCCACAGTGAAAGAACAAGTGGCCTATTGTACTCACAGACGGGGCTTTAGAACATTTAAACGCACAGTATACAGGGATAAGATACTGTACTATACATTCAGAGACTGGCCTCCAGGATTGTTACAAATATTATGGTATTGTACTTCTGTCCATTCATGTATTTTAGCATATAATAACCGCATACAGGGAATAATTTACTGTTGGAATGTTTTGTACAGTTTGAACATTCTGAGACCATACTTGTATTTTAGCATATAGTAACCTATACTCATACAGGAAATAATTTAGTGTTGGAATGTTTTGTAGCAGTTATGAACACTCTTGAGTCCATACTTGTATTTTAGCATATATAGTAACCTGTACTCATACAGGAAATAATTTAGTGTTGGAATGTTTTGTAGCAGTTATGAACACTCTGAGACCATACTTGTATTTAAGTATATAGTAACCTGTACTCATACAGGAAATAATTTAGTGTTGGAATGTTTTGTAGCAGTTATGGACACTATGAATTTTGTTTCTCATGTTTATATTATGTTTTCCTGTGTACAAAAACTGCTTTACATCTTTGCACTTGTATAGCAACCTGACCATTTTGTGATACCTGACCATTTCTTCCAGGCTGCCATACTGACCCTTCTGTATGTTTACTCATACTTGAGACAATTTAACAGAACTAGTATAAGTACAGTAGTGAAATATGTACTCCTAAGTACTCATGACCAGAGCCTTGTGAGTACTCATACTTGTACTCATACCAAGAGGGTTTCTACTTATACTCACGGTACACATGCTACAGTTGTAATCATACTACGAGTACACCATAGAGTACTCAATATTAAAGAGGAATGGGATATTCACACTGTACTCACAGATTGGTCTAAAGCAGTTAATGTGATGAACCTTAAGAATAGTTCACATCCTGATGTGATAGCTGTTGTTGAACTGTCTGTGTCTTTCAACCACTTGATACAATTCTGCAAATTGTCCCGGAGTTCGGCTAGGGTGGCAGCTGTAGGCAATAGAACAAATACACTTCTTTATTAAAAACTATATAGACAAAGCATGACTATTTCTAGGTGAGAAGAAGGCTCTGAGCAGGGCAAATCTTCAGGTCAGCTGTTAATCTACGTGTGTTGATCTATCTTCAAGTTGAAAAGATTTGTAGACTCTTGGAACAGACGGACACAAGCCATATAACTTAAGTAAACAATATAAATAACAATAACGAAATCTCATTTCATATAATAATTCTATCATGCCTTGTTTTGTTTTTTTCAAAATACCCCAAAAAAACAAGATTTGCTAACACTAAGAAGTTGTTCAAAGCATTCATAGTTTGATCATGTTTCAACTTATTTGCCAGTCCCATCTGTCTAATAAACCTTTCTAAACTTACTGTAACATAGACCAGCAGCACTTAACACTTTTTTGCATGTTATTTATATTCATGAACATAGCTATATGTCTTGGTGACAAATTTTGAACCCTTTAAGTAGAATCTCAGTACTTTAATGGATTAGTAAAAATTATTAGAAATAGTTGAACAAACCCAAGAAAGCTTCTTAAAAACATAATTGCTTTTTTTCCTCCTTTGCATACTCTACCTTCATTTAGCTTTAAATACTCAATCAGAGTATGAATTGCAGCGATGGCAGCAGACAAATCGGTATTTTCTTCCACCTTCTGCTGAAAGTAGTCTATGGCTTCTGAAAATGAAAAATGAAATATATTTTATCAAACAAAATTAGAGTGTTGTAAGTGTTTGCACGGGGTATCCATGTACCCTGGTATCCAGCAGACGTGATACTACCGTGTTCCTATTAATTACCCGAATACTACGCAAAGTGTGATTTTTTTGTTTGTTTGCAACCCGATGGTTAGGCAAGATTTTCCCAGTGACTTAGTGTGGTGTTTAGGCTACCGAAGATAACAGCACTAATGAAAGTATTCCATGGATATCTTATAACTGCGTCACAATTTTAGCAAATAAACAGATGGTTTGGCTAGATTTCCCCATTGAGTTAGTGTGGTGTTAGGCTACCATGTGGAAGAAATTCAAAGAATTCTCAAAATAATTATTTTTTCATTCGTTTATTTCATAGGAGGAAAGACTGACAAGTAAATTTTACGAGATATTACTAATGGATTATAGACGGGATAACTAAAAAATAATAATCGCAAGTGGCTTTTAACTAATTTATGTTTATTCCAAATGCAATCAAATTGCCTTATTGCACAATCCCGCAACTTACTGTTGCGTTTTTAGTAAAAACTGTTTAAGAGCTGACTTGGATATTTATATGGTCTAATCAAATAGAGGTGGAGAGCAAACATAAGCAGTGGAGGCAATGTGATGATAGAAGTGATGTTATTTATATGAAGTTATTAACAAATTAATGAAAGAAACAAAAGCAAACAGAAATGATTGAGGAAGGTTTCATAACAATTTTCTTACACATATTTTAACATGTAAACATTGTGTCAGTGGAGAATTATAATTCATTTAGTAAAGCATGCATTTCGTATAGCATCCAACGTGTAATTTCTTTAAACTTGCGATACACAAGGGTAAACAATTTTTGTTGGGGTACCCAGATACACGATGGGTAACGACTCTCGGGTACCCAGTTCCCGATTTTTGGACCCATGTAAACACAAAAAGATATTACAACAACAGACGACCATTAGGGGTTAGTTTATACTGTATTCTAATCTCAGTCAGACCATACTCATGAAAAATTTCTTTGCATAAAGGACTTCAATGTTATTACCAAACTGTACAAGCAAAGAAGCATCATATCTATTATTATATCGAAACAAATTTTAATGTAGAAATACTATATTATTTGCTCATAGAAAGACTTTTCAATATATCGGTCATACTAATTAGCGTCAACAGGCCCATTTCACGACAACTCAAGACAACTCAAGACAACAAGTTTAAAATACCATCAAATACAATGGTTGTAATCAGAGTGTATCTGGAAAAACGTTTAAAACTGACTGGAACCATCGTGCATACATATTTTCACGGGAAAAAATGTTTTTTCGTAAAAATAGTCAACTTTCTCCGTCCGTAGAATTGGACCGCACCATTATGATATGGGTGGGTTTGTGTTAGGGTTTGGGAACTACCTTTGTGTACAGTGTCGCTAAGGTGGGTTGACGTAGTAAGAAAGTGCCACCAAAGTAGTATGATGAATGAACTCCAAATCAATCAAATCATTGAATGTTTTTAAAATAATGAATATTGCTTATTGTTTTTCCATTGAAATTTACATATGTTTTTATTAATTTTTACAGAGTCTTGCTTACTATCATTTTGCCTGGTTTTATTATTCTCTCCGTGTATTTTATTCTGTAATGGTGCGGTCCAATGTCATTGCGCAAGAGCAATAGCATCAGGTCGTCCAATTTTGCGGACGGAGAAAGTTGACGATTTTTACGACAAAACATTTTTTCCCGTGAAAATATGTATGCACGATGGTTCCAGTCAGTTTTAAACGTTTTTCCAGATACACTCTGATTACAACCATTGTATTTGATGGTATTTTAAACTTGTTGTCTTGAGTTGTCTTGAGTTGTCGTGAAATGTGCCTGTTGACGCTAATTAGTACGACCCCAATATATTGTCTATAAAATATTTGGCCTAACTTTAGAATCCGTACCGTATGAATGGGAAAGCTTACTTCGAATCGGCAGAATAACAACTGTATAATCCGGTTAGGATTAGGAGAGAGAAGAATGGGAGGTGGAGATAGGGAGTGATTACATGAATGTGGGACTGGAGATCTAGTAAGCGGGATATGGATTAACAGAAATAGTCGAATGGTACGGATTCTAAATTAGTATCAAATATTTGATAACTAGTAACGGAATTATGTGCTTTTTATCAAATGTTAATTTAATAATTATGACTTTAGACCTAGTCTAATTAAATTACATTCATTTTATACTTACTAGTTAACTTAAGTAAGAGCCTAGCATTGGTCCTAGTTCTGCGATTAAGTTAACACCAGCTGTGATAATCATAGTTCATATTTATAAAATTTATTCATTGGTAGGCCAGAGTGACATATTTTGGGTTTGCTGTTTCAGTGGAAGTATCAATATTTTTACTAGTTATACCAGTTACACTTTAAAATCATGAAAGGTCTTACCTTGTCTATTCATGGTGGCATTCCAACTCCCGAAAGTGTAATCATGTTCGGCTATTTTTTTTATTTTTTATTCGCGTACGTTACTGATGGTTGTCAATGTTATCTCCTACATGTGACATTGATTGTCTCGTCAGTGTAAGCTGCGATAGATATCGTATAACGGCAATACTAACTTTGACTATTCATCCGAGGGTCATAGATTATAGCTTTTCTATAGCCCTACTAACGGTCTCACACCAAACAGAAAGGCTCACGATTGCAAAATGGCGTTGGCCCTAAGAACAGCTGTAAGACGGTTTTCTACTACATCTTGGAGGTCATCTGCTGCAGCATCGGAACAGATTGGCTTAGCCGCTGGATCCGCAGACCATGGTTGGTAATTTTCACACATTTAAAATGCTGAAATATGTTGAAAAATGTTATCGAAGTGGAATAAATACCGAAAGTGCATATTTTCACGTTAGGCTCCGATACGAGTGGTACTAAGAAAGTACTATGAAATAACACTAGGCTATTAAGCTTGTATGATGTGAATGGAAAAGTCACGTACGCCACCGGCGCACAAATTTCCCAAAGGCTAGAGCCATATCATTGGTTGGCAGGAAATGGTACATAATGTAACAAAGTTCGATAGATCAGGCCAAAAGGAAAATATACATCTGATGACCAGACTGTCAAATCTGAAGTCGCTCGACATTTGCGCCCAACTTAGCCTAGGTGAGGTGCCCAGCCTAACATAGTCCTTACTTAATTGGTCTATTTTTAAGTCCAGAAGCAACCCAGAATTCACCAAATGATAAGAAGCATCGCCAATAGTATTGCAGTCAGTGGATGCTTGTTGGCAATATTTATGTGGTTGATTGGAAAATGCACTTTATCTTCTTAAAGGGTGTGAAGAATCGCGCAAAAAGAAAAGTCTAATGCCGGTAATCTGACCTAGTTTTGAATGAGGTGTAACAGAAGGGTTAGACACCACCATCGATCCCAAAAATACACACACAGCTTGCTACCGTCGGTAATTAGACACTAGTGTACAGTCAGTATTTACAGCTGCGGTCAATACCCACAGCACAGTGTATAAACGATACAGCGATGGACATCTCAGGTCCAGCTAAAGATAACTTCAAAGTAAGAGGGCGATAACTTACAATCCTAGCAGATATTCTTCAAAGGCAAACTGGAGCGATAGCCAAATATGCATTTTATACATTGAATCTGAACACTAAACTTCAAGTATATAAAAAAGAATTTCTTAGATAAGGCTTTCATCCATCTCTCCCCATAGTTTCACATTGACGAAATGTCAGTACTTCAGTTGTCTGCTATTTTATGCTGGGCAAAGTTAGATTTGATCCACATGGAACCAAACCCTGTCACCTTTTGTTTCCTCTGTTTTACAGGATCAGCCAAGACTTGGAAGATTGTCACTTTCATTGTTGCAGGCCCTGCGATAGCCTTCTGTATGTATAATGCTTACACAGGGGAGATGGAACACAAGGCCCACCATCATCAGCCGGAATTTATTCCGTATGCCCATCTTAGAATCAGAACGAAGGTAAGTGAACATCTTTTTTAATATACCCGTCATCCTTGTAGCAGGAATTAACACAACATTCTTATAATACCCCATGAGGCTGATACTGGAGGTAACATGTTTGAATGTTTAATTCAAAACCCAAAAACATAACTGCTATAGTATGAGTATGGTGGTTGTTTTTCTACAGCCACATAACTTTGCAACTGCCACTGAGGTCTTAATAATGCTCTTTGAGTGGAGACAAATGCTGGTTGATTTGGAGTGAACATTGATACATAGCTTTCTTTCCTTTGCCCAATGCACAGACTGGGCCAGTATTGTTAGTTCCTTGTCAAAGTGTCATTAATTATTAATCTCAGTAAAAGCAATTGCTGACATTTCTTTTTTTTTGGCAATACAATACTTAAACACTCATAGTTCATTCAATCTGGACCATCAAGACAAGCTATTGTGGTACTTTTGTGTTGTAAGTAATCGCACAGTCATGAGAATGTGCTGTTTTTCCAAAATTTGGCTCATTCTCAGAAATGGAGCAATTGAAAAAATTCAAGAAAAGTAAGTGGAATGAGAACATCAATCAAAAACACGAACGTTCAGATTTATTGTCCTTATCAGAACTTTAATAAAGGCTATACATGCTGGGGTATGTATTGTTCACAATCACAATTGCCTAGATTAAAGACACATTCAACAAAGACTCTTTTGAGTGTTCAATTGCTTCGCTGGCCCCAAGGAAAGACATGTTCACTGTGTAGGCTGCATTGTCTTTAAAATAGTACATATTGAGGTCAAGACATTTGCTCTCGCATGTTTTGGTTAGACCATTCTGTGCACAAAGATAGGAAACAATGTGTTTTAATTGATTTGGGCATAACACAACATCAGCACCACCAACTCACCAGTGTCAACATTTCTTATCCTCTTTCAGTGTTAATGAATGTGCTAGTTGGCTATAATAGTGAATAAATTGCATTGTTTTTCATCTACTTTCTTTCAGAAATTTCCATGGAGAGATGGCAATAAAAGTCTTTTTCATAACACTGAGCAGAATGCCCTACCTGAAGGGTTCGAGGAGACCGAACATGGACATTAGCAATGGCATTTGATTTCAAAATCTCATGTTGGGAGTGGAGAGAATCGAAGTCTACGTCCAGTTACAGTGAACACAGAACTGTAAATTAGGCTAACCCTGCTACCTTAAATTACATCAACCACAGCAATGAAAGTTTCAGGACAAAGCATGATCAAAATTCAAGGTTTTCTCAAAAATGTTTACATTTGGACATTTTCAGTTCTGAATGCTAGTTTCATGAGAAGCTAGATGGCATCGTTAATGTCATTATTTTGCTGTGATTGGTCGTTCAAAAAATATGTTGATGTTGTTTGATGCAAATAGGCCCCAAGGTAGTATATTGTTCATTGAAAATTCTAATAAACTGGTTTAAGGAAAAAATGTTTTTATTTTTGTAATCTTTTCAATGTGATACTTTTTCTTGTCAAATAAATACGTCATTAATATAGCGCTAAATCACAAATAGTATCAAAGCACTTCACAAAAAAAAAAACGATAAAAAGGAAATAAATAAAGTGAAAACAAATAATAACCTAATAAAAATAATCCTAAAATACCAACACAAAAAAGTAAAATACAATAAGAGGTTATTAAAAATACAATAGGAGGTTATATAGAAAAAAAACAATAGGAGGTTATACAAAAACAAAAGACAATAGGAGGTTATAAAAGTACAATAAGAGGTTAAACATATTTGAGCATCTTTTGGCATCTATATCTCTGACAGTAGTTTGTCTACAGTATTTTAAATGGGTTGAATAGTGACCTTAAAGTTGCTAGATATGCTCAAATGGTCCGTATTTAGAGAGAAAAAGTTACAAGAAACATTTATCACTACTTTCACAGTTTTGTATTATATTGGCAGAGTGCTGGTCAATTGTCATAGCATTATGTATCATATCCTTATTAAATCCTAAAATATCTTAAATATTTTGCTGAGTTTGTTTAAAACCAGAACAGATATGTTTCTACTGGAAATTGAAGAGGTAATGAAACATTTTTAGCATTGGCATATCTAGGATTGGGGCAGAGGAAACTATCAGTAGGTGTCGAAAATATATATTTAGAAAACATTGGTAAAATGTAAGAATTGCACAGAAGCCTGCTAAACACATGTCCAGTTTTATCCTTGTTGATGTTTCTAGCTTGTTTTTATGTGAAAAAGCTAAGCAAAGCACTTCATAATTAATGGGAGAGCAGAAGCCGGCCTCCTCTCTGGAATTTCCCCCTGTTCAAGTTAATACCATTGTAAAATGCTAGTTTGTAAACACATTGATATGACAGATACAACCTGCATGGCACAAAAACCAAACAACTTGATCCACCTTCAATCCCAGTCCACTTACATGGAGACTATAAGGGTATAATCACAACGATGTTACATCCAGTGAGCATCAGGAGTTCCCTGAAAAGGAAATAGATACTGAACAAAGCTAAAAGTGTTTTGTGCAGCTTTGAACCAGGAACTGAAGATTAGTCCAAAACTGTACAAATGCCAGAGTAAGGGTGAAGTCTTTTACGACAAATGACCTACAGTCCTGGTAAAACCCAGTTGGGAGTTATGGTTATACCTCAGCATGGTTCCAAGTTAAAAATCGCATGACTAGAGCAACAGAGATGGTTTTGTGGCCCAGAAGAAAAACTGAATGTGACTCACCCCAAGATAAATCATGATGCTGAGTATCCCTTGTATGAGATTCCCTATTCTGCTTCATTTCCTGTATACTTGCCAATTTGCAGTTTGACAGTGAACCTGACAATTTTTATATTATATCTTACAGTATGTATGTATTTGTATGTATTTTAGATCCTCCTGCAAGCAGGAACTCGCGAAGAAGCCTCATTGGCTTATCAAAGCAGCAAGCTGACCGAAGTCAGTCTCTTTCATTCATATTTAACGTCCATGATTATGAATTGTCAATAACTCTGTAACTGGACGACATACATTAATCTTTGAGTGACTCGAACCCGAAAATCTCCAACAGATTTCGAACTCGAACAGTGAGATCTCAAAATCCCACATGCATAAATCTTGAAGCCAGGTAAACAATGTAAAGCAGATTTACATGGGAGTTGGATATTTTTCTTTAAATAAAAAGTTAGTTTTATTTGACCTAGCAAATGTTTTGAAAAATCGCCAGGTTTCAGACACCAATCTCCGAGCGCTACTGTTTGTATTTTAATTTTCCAAGTTTACACTTTTCAGGGAGGAGGAGTCAGCAGGTTTGTTTTTCTGTAAATCATACTATTGGCCTGTATCGTAGATTTTGTGTCATTCATTGGCAACGGTACACACTAGGGTGAGCCATGATACAAAAAAGTGACCAATTTGATGAGAGCAATCTGTACAGCTTTCAATACGGAACAAAGTCTTGACATTGAGGCAGTGTTCGGTCATAATCCCCCTGACAGCCTCCCAGGAATCGTACAGAGTACACAGAAAAGTATAAATAACACAAACACAACAATTATTAAGTGCAACAATTGACTGTCACAATTTATTTCATTGCAATGGAATCAAGTTTAATTGGCTTAATGAAATAACACATCGTTATTATTCTTTCAAAAGATGCTAGAAGGTGTGTAGTTGGTTTAAATTGGTTTGTTACCAGGTACTTAATAGCAAAAATCATGTCCTATACTCAATAGTTAATCTTAGTACTGTTAAGATATTTCACCGTCAATCAAAAACTGAATGATTTGTTAATGAGTGGGAAGTTGGTATTTGGGAGTTAGATGATAGTCGGCTATGATGAAGGAATCTAGTTGCATGCTACCACACTGAATAATTGAAGAGAATACCTTTACCAAGGTTAACAATATTATTGGTGTTTATTCAATTATATTAATTACGTTATTTTACTTGATTTAAATTTACTTACGTTATTTTACTTGATTAAATGTTAAAAATAAAAAAATTGTTGATGGAGAAGAGAATCCATAATGACACAGATTGGTCCAAGCTGGAGAAGGTTCAGTTGCAGAATGGAACATAAAACCAACACCAGAAGGCATTGAAACTTCATGAATTTACATTACAAAGGAAATGGTATAATTCTTTGTGTTGTCCACAAAATTTAGCAACAATGTCTATCATTGAAACTAAACTCATAAAACTTATAAAAACTCATAAAACTAAACTCATATCACATAATTTGAACTTTTATTTTGAAATATACTTCGGGCTCATTCATCAAACATCATCCAAAATATGCCAGAAAGGTTAAAGGAGACACACCCAACCATCATTATTGGTCTATGTGACAGAAATAACTGTCATGAACAATCCCCCCTCCCCACCCTCCCCCCTTCCACAGCCAAGGAGAACCAAACCATCATGATTGGTCAATGTGATAGAACTAACATAGATAGAAATAACAACTTAATAGATAGATCATTGGTAAAGTTACTTGCACTTTCGAAATAAAAAGACTTGCATTTATATCTTTTGATCTTCAACTTGTTTTGTGCAATGTGTTTGATGCGATCATGAAGAACATTTTGGATAAAAACTTAGGACCAAAGAATTCCTTTCTTCAACGATGCACAAGTATAAGTAGAGGTTAAATGAATTGAGCTACACACTAGGCAAGAAACTTGAACATTATTTCTGGGTGATACCTTACTAACATTAACCAAATTGACTGTAGCAATAGTGGCATCTTGACCTGACCTTCCTCTCCTTTTACTGTCAGATAAATTATCAAGAATTATAAGAAATACACTTTAACAGACAAATAAGCTCTACCAGCCCTGGTAAGCCTTACCCTCCTTTGTTAATGTTCGAATTCATTTTGAATATTTAATTACTACATTCTACAAACACTGCTGGTAGTTTGATAAATTTAAACATTTATAAATACTCGCACAAACACAGTAGAATCATGTGCTCATGTAAGTATTGAAGTAACATCGATAAACATACCATCAATCAGTGGTATTTACTTTTCGATGGAAGCTTGTATAGAAACTATTCTGTTGAACAGTAAAAAAAAATAGGGAAAATGGTATAAAATAGTCGCCATTGTGATTGCAAATCCATTTGCGATATTCCCCGAACAAGTAATTTTATACAGGGCAATCAGAATAATAGAAACAAGCAAAGATATGACTCAATTTGTAACATCACTATGCACAGAACAATACTACACATGCAATGTAAGAGCATGTTCCCAGAATTTATACCTTTCAAACAACTTTTGATAAACAGATGTTTTATTCATGGAAATCTTCATATCAATATTTTATTTCAATATCCATTTTTCTTTTTGTCTCATGTGCATACTGGTGGAGACGACAGAGCAGTATTAAACGTAACCCTACAAATTCTTGCACGGTTAACACTATTTGAATTTAATTTATAAGGGATTGGGGGGTGCACAGGGCTAGGGGGGGGAGAATCAGGGTAGAACATACAGGGCAGCAGGTGAACACCTCAGAAAGCAACTGACAGACCTTGAATCAGAAAACATTGGAGGGGTTGGGGAAGGATGTGTTGTATCACTAGAGGAAACAGGGATTGGCTTATGGATTAATACTAAACTCAGCAAATAATTGCCATATCATGATTTAGGATAACTGTTTTTTGGTATGACATAATATACAACAGCAACTGAATTTAGGGGTGAACAAAAGAAAATAGCAAAAGACATGTAATAAAAGACAAATCCAATTTTAAAAAACTTTTAGTTCATTAAATCAAGTACTGTACAAGCCCACCATTATGTTTGCATTATTGCAATGAACCAGCCACAGCAACAAAGTATACTGCTCAGCAGAACTTTCAATTAAAATGTATCTTGGGACTTGTGCTGGCTGGGAGATTGACTCGCCAGAGGCATCAAGAGGCCAAGTCAGACCCAGGGGACTATTGTGTCACCAGGCTCCATTTATAAATAGGTTAACAGGTTAAAATTTAGAACATCTCTTGCATTTCTCTTCCTGTCTTGATAGAAAACCCAGAAGTCTTTGCAGAACTAATACCCTTGAAAACATACAACATCATTTATAAAGTCCATTGAATGGAATCTTAAAGTAAGAGGCGTACACATATTCAAAAGATTGTTCAAGTAAAAGTTAGCACATTTGTCACTTCATATCTTTGTAACCCGTCCTATTATATTATTTTTCAACTTCAGACTTTGCTATTTAGAATCCAAACCAGGAAAGTGCAACTTTGAAATTCTCCTTTCCCTATTTCATAACATTTTGAATTAAATGATGTGAACATCTTGTGGTATTTTAACCGATTTTGATTAAGTTGAGAACGATGAAAGTATATATACATATTAAGTTAACGTAGTAGGAAGACAAGGTTAAAGAGTGCTATTTATAGATTAGAACACTTGTGTGGTGTGGCAAAAGTAAAACAGCTTAGGAACTGAATGTTGAAAACTTAATCAAAGGAAAAGAAATATATATATATATATGTGTGAAAGAAACTAAAATGAGTTTGCAGCAATGATAACGAATACAAAAACAATCAAGATAAAAATGACCAGACTTTGTAACAAAGGAAATATTTACAAAATGGATTTGAATAAACTGTATGGTTATTATACCATCAGCCTATCGCTATTATACACTCGATCATTCTTCCTGAGCAAATGTTTTGAATATTCAGTGAAGTCAATTGAGAAAATAAGTAAGTGAATTTGAAAAGGCAAGTCACTACATGTTGATACAGGTCAGTGCAATAATCGTGTCAGTTCTTACAGAATTTCCCAAATTTTCTACTCCCAAATGTGAGCAGAAATGAGATACATGGTTATTACAAGGTTCGATAACCTCTCTAACCTATTAACCACCGCCTCCATTGCCCTCTCCCCTCCAATCCCACCCCCACATCCCTCTCTGGTATTAATCTTTCAATGACACAATCGACTAATTAAAAATAATTAGGGTAAAAGATTAATATCTGTACAGTGCAGTCCAGGATTCTCATGTTTGCCAACATTTTAAATCAATTTCTAAAACAAAAGCACACAATGATAAATTAGATAATGTGATTAAGGGCAATGCATCTTCTACAAAATAAGCCTTTAAATTACATAAAATACAACAATTCCTGTTAAGTCGTCTGTCACAATGGACACAAAGGACATGTAGATTAACAATGCCTCCAAATGAAGACAATGGGGTGGAAACAATGGCATGAAGCCAAATTTCTACAATCTATTATTGTCTCAATCTGTGATTATTCCCATGAACTGTTCGACAGCTGCATTTGAATGAAGGGAAAACAAAACCACCGTCAACCGACACAAAAATTATTAACGATTGCCACAACAGTCTGTTCAATCAGAGTTCTAAAGATTTTAAGAAAATGAAAGAAGAATCTGAAATAACACAACCTGGGTTTTGAAAAAAAACCTTACTTTTTCAATTTTAAAATCTTCTAATATACCCTAATGTTGCTTCGAAACCCTGTATAATGAAATATTTCCTGATATTTTTTTCAAAAAGGAAACAAGACTATAAAGAAAGAAAGATTTAAGTTGCAGCAGACTGAATGAGCCCTCTGGAACATGTCATTGATTTGTGGTGGTGGGTGGTGGAGGGTGGGGGAGGGGGGAGGGGAGGGGATTAGTATTGTATTAAACCATTATTGATATAGAACTACTAATGTTGTAACTACTATTACATAATGATATGGTATTATAACTGTGGACTTTAACCTTTACCCTTATGAATAATTCATAATGTAAAATATCCCACAAACTTTTTCTTTACACACATTTTTCATGGTGAGGAAGCAGTAATGTACACTGATTGGTCCATACAGAGATGTCAACCAAATTGTGCTTTGTGATATGTCAGCTGATATCATATGTAGCCAATCAGCCATGCTGCAGGTGAGTAATCTGTGTGATCTGCAATTAGTGATTGTCTTATATTGTTTTATTTCAGGATCTTAACTATGCATGGTCATATTATTAGTTGTGAGTCACTTAAACTTTGGTTCTCAATTCCAACAGCATCAATGTTTGAAAATACAACCACAAATGATTGGGTTTTATAGGAAATAAATGAATATTTGTTGTTGTAAATGGGAGAGAAAATGGAGTCACCAGGGAGGGGGGGGGGTGGGGTAGGGGAAGAGTAATACACTTTAGGATTATCAAAAGGTCACATACTTTAAAATGAAATGTATTTGGACAGACTGACTTGAAAAAAAAAGCGTTCATTTCACATATATTGCACAACTACGGAAAAGAATACAACAAATAATGCTCGAGAGTCACTTAAGTGAGTGCTAACCAGTGAATGCCATCTTAAACTTAACAAAGTAAGCAAGTGTTATCATAAAATAAGAATATAAAACAAAAAACAAAGTCTTGAAATAATATTGAAGTTAAAAATTTGAAAATTGCAAATTAATGTCATACGATCTAAGAGTGTCAAACTAAGTCAGTATGGAGTTTAATGATACATCTTTCTTTCATTGAAGGGATACAGAATATGAAGGTTTGGGGTCAGATAGCTAGTTTACTGCCACCACCAAAAGGACTCAATCATAATTTACCTTTACACAGTAATCTTCCTAGACT
This sequence comes from Apostichopus californicus, assembly GCA_020650975.1. Taxonomy (NCBI): domain Eukaryota; kingdom Metazoa; phylum Echinodermata; class Holothuroidea; order Aspidochirotida; family Stichopodidae; genus Apostichopus; species Apostichopus californicus. The sequence goes on from JAIPMN010019311.1 coordinate 28,211, forward strand.
ACCAACCCTCCAATTTGGACAATTTTGAAATAACGTCCTGGATACTCCAAGGGAAAAACTAGGAAATTTCTCAAAAGTCTCGCCTTTTTACATGTGATATGAAGAATTGGATGTCAGTTCCTTGAGTTTTAACATTACTTCTATTCATTTTATTTTTTTTAAGGACAAGTTTTCTTTTGAATGCTTTATTTTGTCTATGTTTCACATATAATCCATTTTTAAAGGGTTAATCTTTCAAAGCCTATAACACTTTCTTCTATTACAAACAGCAATAGCTGATTTCCCCTTTTTTTTATTCTATTGCATGACGTGAGGTATAAATAAACTGGATGACTTTGGTAATCAGCTTTACGACCAGCCACCTGGGGAGAGGTAGCTATTAATTTCACGGGAATACTTAAATATGAATACAACCAAATAGAAATGCTGTTAATACACCAACATTTGAGATATCTTGTGGGAATAGTGTTTTCTATTCAACTTGTTTTAAAGTTTTCCTCGGATAGAGGAGACTAATTAATGAAATGTATGATTTGGCATTATAAGCAGATGTGAGTCACAACATCCCCCAGTTCAACCATCATCTTCCTAAAATGTCACTTTAAGTAATATGTTTGAAAATAGCTACTCATTGCACAGGTTAATTCATTAACAGTGCCATGTTAAACTCCAATGGTGCAAAAAGTTTCCCATTGTTTCAGAATTGATCTTGAAGACAATGTCATGTGACATAACCATCTCAGATCCATAGACTTAATAGCTAAATCAATGCTTGACTGTTTGGTCACATTGAACAATATTGATACCTGATACAGTGCTGTGGCATACACTTCACAGACTATGTCTTCATATAGCCATGTATATGCATTGTTACTCCAACTAATAGGTAATCTGATGAAGGTTGATAACTATACTTCATGAAGGTAACATAGACAGTACAGCAGAGGGGAACATAACAAGGGGTGGAGGGGGGGGGGGGGGAGAGGGAATGACTGCACACATTGAAAGGCGCTACTGAAATTATCAGTCGTGCTGTCAGCTATGCCCCATACCAACATTCGTTACATCCTGTTACTGATCTAAAATCAAACAGAAAAAATAATAACAGAATATCTTCATTCAATGCCAGGTATCAAAAATATTATAGAATTAATGGGGGATTTCAATCTCTGGTTAAAACAAGAAAAAAATCTGTTTGCTTTCAATGTCCAAGACACAAAGTGGAAGCATGGTTAAATTTTGTAGTGATAGCCACATAAGCCACCATCAGTTTTGGCAAACGTTTGTCCTGTTATATATTTGTGTGTGGCTTTTAGATGGACTGCTGTACAGTACTTATAGTACACTATGGTATGGTTACAATTATACCGATGGCTTAACACTGGGGTACTAAAGGTACGGAATGATTCTTAATTACTGTTTGGCGGTAAAGCCTTCCATTTCGGGGTTTATTTTCACTATAAAAATGCTTTAATATTTATGCATTATTGTGATAACTATCAACACATGGACATATGAACACAATAGTAACAAGTATTGACAGACTTGTGGTTTTGTTGAAAATTATCTCCAGTAAATACTTTTACATCAAGACTTCCTCACAGCTTTAGTCTCCCATCAGAGAGACTGCTTCTGTTCAAAGAGGATATCAGATCTTTCATTACGGTCAAACAGAACTTAGACACAATTACAGCAATTGTATTAAAATTGGAATACCATCACTATATACAACTAGCGGCTGTCTCCAAAGAATGTCCTCCAAAACAGCACTACAAGACTTCTCGGAATCCAAAATCTTTGGGAATATCTCAATAACTGTATAGCCACTGCTTCTACACTGCGATCTCAAAATGTTTCGTTGTATCTTGCTGAAAGTTACAAAACTATCGATTTAACAAGAGCCCATTCTACTAACATAACCTTCATCAGGGCTGGTCGTTACTATACCGCTCAAAACTGGTGATTGTGTGTTTTGGTTTCGATGTCATCATACTGCTGCATAGTTCAGCTCCTTTGTGCATCTCGTCTTTTTGTCCAAACTGGCAGTCTTTTGCTTTCTCCAGTCACATCGGGTTCACAACTCTGTCACTCGAATCCATTCAAAATTTTCAATCTGAAGTAAATAAGTGCAAAAGTTGAAAGAGCTATTTGATAAATTCAGATTTGAAAATCTTGTAAAAGATATATAGATTATCATTGACAACACTAAATGAAGAGAAGAGGATAACTAATATAATGATTCAAGTAAAAGAAAAGGAAGAAATTTATTCTTAAAGTACCAAACAATGTATCTCTTAAAACCTAGTGACCTTTCACATTTTTTTTCCAATACAGCAAGGCAATGCCACAGTAACCAGAGTCATTTGAGAAAAGGTTGTATTTTTTTCCCCTTTTCCTTGTACCCACGCTGATTATGAACAAATTTTCAGAAAATACTTACGATAACTTACATTCCCCCC
>JAIPMN010019312.1:0-25392 GCA_020650975.1 Apostichopus californicus
ATACACATACATATACAGAAACACACATTGTGTAGCATACTTTTTTGTACATACAGATTTGCCAATTTTTATCCTCAGTCACCGCAGGGTTTTCAACAGAATACAGGTCGACACAGGAATCTATGACAACTTGCGACAAGAAATCTAATGTGTGTAGTGACAAGACACAGAATTTTTTCAGTTGTCTGTGTATTGTATAAGAATATTCGCTTGGATTGTCTCAGGTTTACAACAGATAGCGCATGCATATTCACTCATTGTCACACTTGTCATATCCAAACGTTTTCATATTTTTTTAGGCACCGGTTGAAACTTGTTCTTTTACCTTGTGAAATTGATTCCAAAACAAAGTTTATTCATACGTGTTTACTCATAGTTTCTTTTGTTGTTTACTTTGGAGAAACAATTTTAGTAAGAAGAAAAGAAAAAGTTCATAACTGGTGAAAAGTAAAGACTCTTTACCTTGGTTTTCTTTGTTACATTACATATTTGTGCTTTTCAGGACTCAATGCAAATTTGAAACTATGAAAGAATTCAACCTACGCACCCCACAGGAGTCAAGTTGCATGCACAATGTATATGGCAAGCCACATAATGCAATAATTTGATAAACCGAGTTTATCGCTGTTAATCTTTGTTTTTCGATCGTTTATCGACTGGATAACCATGTTTTTTGCGATAAACTCAGTTTATCAAGTGAAAAGCAGAGTTTACGCCGATAAACTTGGTTTATCGAATTATTGCACATATGGCTTGCCATAAATGTATCACCCATCTTTAACAGAGGCTTTTGTAGTTTTGTTTGAATATGCACATTGTAATTTCTGTGTTTAGTTCCACTGTGATAACTGTAATCAATTCCATACACCCTAGAGTCACATGTGGGTTGGCCATTAATTTTCTTAAATCCTCTTAGAATCCTTTAACGTTATCTTTCTGATGTAAACTTGCAATAATTGAGTAAATTTGCTCCATTTTCCTAGTTCGATTTTAACTTCACAAGTATGAAGCTTAAACTGGATGGATAAACCTAATACCACTCAACCCTTTACGCAAGAGTTTTATTCAATTCCAAAAGGGTAAGTTGCTAAAAAAAATTGCTTATCCTGCTACTTATATATACCCAGTAGGAGAGATGTGTAGGTTTGGTGAATTGAACACTAGCTCCAGGGACAGTAGAACTCCCATTCAAGTGGATGATAGACCTACCACTATTTTGCCAAAGTCATTGAGGGTGATACCAATTTGTCATATTTCTGTGGAGGTGTTTAATTACAAAGCGATCTGAATTTGATGTAAACAACTAGTGGTCTGCTGGACGACCTCCAAATCTGAGTTTGTTAGTCCAAACAGAGATTTGGTCTTCTTGAACAGACCAGCTGGGACTACCATTAAAAAAATGCCCTGTCTAATCTTTGCTCATTAATCTTTTAAACACATCTTGAGTTAAATTTTTAATCAGACAGTAATCAACTACGATGTTTCTCACCACTTTCATCTACACAATATCCTCCACAGCCCTAGCAGCTATTGTTAATTAATTAACAATCCAAGTAATTAATATCATTTCATGAAGTTTTACAAATTTTTAAATAGAGATTGATTGTGTACCCTAATAGTTAGTTGATCGATCGATACATTATTTAAGTTATTTCCCAGTTCTCAACTTCCTGGAAAGTTGAAGACAGTTGAAGATATCAAAATTTACAATTTTACAATAATTGTTTGTATTAATTAATATAGATAGATCTATAGAATTCTATTAACAGGTTACAAACTGTTGTGTTTAAGTTCAGACGGTCCTCTTTAATCTCTTTGACCAGTGCTGCTTATAATTTCTTGATTTACTATACTCGATTTAGTTATTTAAACTCTGCCTCAACTGGCAATGCACTTAACATCAATTGACATTGCAGTAGGTAGAAGTATAACATCAACAGGAAGATAAGCTGTGTTTTTCTATATTGTTCTTGTCATACAATTTCAGTGTTTGTCACAAAATAGTACTATCTGTACTGTAATCATGTTTCCAGTCACACCCCAGGCATCTGATATGGTTATCAGTCTTTTCAAATAACAAACCCTATATCACTGAGGTGAACAATTAAAAGTCTGCTTCTTATTTACATATAGATAACTCATCAGTTTAATTCAACTTTGTGTAAGATACATTGCTTATTATGATTATTCAGTGTTCATAAAAAAAATATGAAAAAATCATTCAAATTTTGTCAGTCACATGTCATATGTGTTTTTAAGGAGATCTTTTGGGTGGCTTAAGTTCTTAGCAAACTTGATGATAATTCTTTGCATTTTTGGTCAAAACCACATCCTCATGTAGCTTCTTGATCTGACTTTTTCAAATTTGATGATATTTTGTATCTGGCAACAGCAGAGTGAATGATGACATGAGGGCAATTGAGCTAAAAGGTCTTCTTCATTAAATAATATTTCAATCCTTTATTCACAGAGGTATGTAATATTTCTATAAAAGTTTGCATTTTCAAGAAGTTCTGACAGAGAACATTGAGAGCTAAGCAAACATTCCAAACCAAACCAAACATTCCAAATCAATCAGGTTTCAAGGATAAATCAACTAGGAGATTATAACAGCCTAAGTAAAGCTTTTGAAGAACAACTGACCTAATGAGCCACACTGGTGTGATCAACTTCCTGGGGTAATTAAGGCAAGGTTTAGTCCACCAATATTTTATTTCATTCAATCAACCATATCTCAAGAAAAGGACAAAACATTGACATGACACTTTCAACTAAAAGTAGGGGACTTTTTTTCCTCTTAAATACAAGTTTAACATTGTCTTCCTCCAATATATCTCTTTGGGTATGACTTCTATACAAGATACCTTGACCTTAATTAAATGTAAAAGGACTACTTGATCAGGGCAAACATCCTTCCTTTGTTCTGACATTTCACTGTCTGGGTCAAACTCCTCTACTAGGCTAACAGTTGTTTTTTCTAAAGTGACGTAAATGTTTAAGCAACTAAAACAAACAGAGCAATCTATATGGTTAATATATCAATGACTTTAGCATTGTCCTTGATTATAGATGTCTTGGAGGGTTCAATGTTGATTGCATTGTTTGTTTTATTATGTATCAGACCATTGTATTGTTTGATTGGAAGAAAGATGAAATGATTGCATTGTTTGCAAAAAATCATATTTTCCTGATAAATGTTATTTTTACTTAGTCAAGGAGATAAATGTGGCAAGTTGTTGTATCAAGGTTTAGCAAAACAGGCTTTATAACAAGGGTACAGGTTTTTGCATGTATCAGTTTAACACTGACAAATATTCCTGAAGTTTTTGACTATAACCCTTATGGAGGTAAACAGTTAATTATGCATTGATATGATGTTACCTAAATGTGCCCCTTTGCATGCATAATTTAATAATAATTACACAAATGCAACTGTCTCTTAAAATTCCACCCTGTCACTTTCCTGGTTACATGCAATGATATTGGGTTGTGATTCCATGTTATGTGATATGCAAAGTATTGTACTGACTGGACACTCCCTATCCAAGAATTGGTTATGCAGATATACCATCAGTAATTAAGAGCTGGATAGCTCAATTAGTTAGCACCGGTAGGGCTGTTAAACCTCAGGTCACTGGTTCAAAAAAGGTTTCTTGCTCTAATGCCCTTTCAAAATTTATTTTTAATTTTCCAGCATTTTTTTCGGTATTACAAACTTGTTAAGGAAAGTTATATAAAATACAGTGTGGAAACCTTTTGGTGCCAGCCAGATAATAGCAATTCAATGTTTTGTTCCAAATTTAAAAACATATTTACAAGATTTTGTCAATTAAATTATTATGCAGCAAAGTGATATATAATACACTAACTGTATATAACTGTATATAGTGTATTATATTAATTTGACAATTTATTACAGTATAATTATAAATAAAAAAAATATGTATAGTTTGTGAGGGTGACAGACTGGTATCTATTGTGCAGTGGAAAAAAGATAAGAAAAATTGTTTATTTGACTTGGCAGCTTTTGCAAGTGTGGGTGTACTCTTGTTATATCTATCATGACTAAGCTTTATGCTATGTACATTGTGAATATCTTTTGTGATGTTGTTGTATATGATCATTTTGTGTTTGAACAGAAGTATATAATCAGAGATAAAGTATGAACTAGCAGACACCAATAAGGGTTTCCCTGCTCCAAATGTTTGTTAAATTTGTCTCACCCGGCTCTATTTCCCTAATTTTCAGTTATTAAGGGAATAAGTTTGTGTTCAAAGTTTGTATACTAGCAGTTTTGAAGGCTCTGGATTTGTCTCAAGATTATAAAAGAGTATGAATCCTGTGTAAAATATGTCTACACAACTTTGGACTTGTTTAGCAATATGACCATTTTACATCAGGCGCAAAGCAAGGAATTTACCAAGGGAGGGGCGAAACTGTAGGCAAACTTTCAGAGCCGTAGATACGGCCTTGCAAACTTGGCGAGAAGCATACAAGAACATTTTGCCTGCAAATGCCTCCCAGATCGCTGGAAATGGCACTTCCCAGGCCTTGTAAGTTGCATCTTAGCATTTTCTCTTTGAAATTACTAGCGATATCATAAAAACATTAAAAAAAAATATGCTCAAGGGGGGCAGCTGCACCCATTGCCCCTCCCCCTTGGCTTCGCGCCTGTTTGCATAGCATTTTGGTATGTGATACCGGATAAATTATTCCCTGTCCCAATAAATAACTGTCATGATTGACATACTTACAGTATCATTGAAATGAGCAAAACTTATTCAGAACTAAGGCTCTGTATCAGTGTTGTAACAAGTCATCTCTGGAGTTATTAAATACCATTTCAGCCCAACCTGTTTGGAAAATTATTAACCATAGAAATAACACAGTCAGAGACTGGACTCTGAGTCCAACAAGTTAATACTGTTGTTGGTTAGACTGGTGCTTAAAGTAAGGGGACTCCTTATAAATCTGCTGCGCTTGAACCTTGCAAGTGAGAGTTCTAGCACAGTGACTCCAGTCAGTAAAGACTGGACAAAAATTGAACTTGTACTAATGATGATGGATAAACTGGATACTCCTAAATATTAAACTCTGTTGTGCTTGTTATCCTTGTGTTGTGAGAGATAAAGATAGCACATCCATCTTTCTCAAAATAACTATACTATTTTCCTTTGAACAAATGTCCGTGCTGTGGGGGTCTCTAACCCTAAATGTCACAAAACAAATTGGTATGCCAAACCATTTAATTAAATGTAGCTTCAATATTAAAGGTTAGCTGAACTTCGTCCTATTTGTAGGCACACATTCACACATGTCCTCTGCTCAACCACATCTGCATTCACTGGTTCGTTATACAACCTAAATTGTGGTAATATTTGTGCGGTCATCCCTTACAAGCTCAACCAATCATATTTCCTGCAGTAAAATTTGAATAACTGATATGCTGTAACTGCAGAAGTTGTTGTTTTGGTGCTGTGCCAAGTCACGTTCAACTCGTACTAAACCATGTGATAGGTTACTGATAGCCGTTATATTGTATTTTATTTCAAACTGGTACGTAGTGGTACCTGAAGTTTAAGGTCACTAGAACTAACCATTTAAATCTTTTGGTGATCATCCATGAAATGTCTTGTAGACACCATTTACGAAGACTACCTTTTAAGTATTAAAATTGTTTAATATTAAAACACAACTAGTTTATTTGGTATAAATTCTTTCTCTGTCTGGCCTTTATTTATTTATTTTATTATTATGATTATTACTATTATTATTTTTATGGTTAGATACTCCTGTTCAGTTCAAAATAACCCTGTCCTATATTCTAGGTCTAGCAATGTGTTTCCATGAAGTTATGTGTACTGGCTGTTTGATGTAATGCTACATTTTGTGTGGTCGGTTGTATATTTGCACTTCATTGGATACCTCAAGCTAACAAGGTACAGTGTTACAACCATGTGGCGGCACCTACTCAGTACTTAAGATAGGCATTACGCACACCATTATGAGAGTTCATTAAAATCCTAATGTGTACTAAATAATAGTGATGACAAGACTGCAGTCATTCACACAGTACCACTTCATTACCACATGACGTTCTTAAAACTCACTGCATTGTTTTTCATTCTTTAAGAGTATTTTTCAATAATGTTATTGCCTTGCTGGCAATATTCCAAGTCCATCGAAAAATGTTCTCTACATTATGTTTTTCTGTATTACAAAGTGAGATCAAGACATTTACTTGCTATGTATCCAATTAAAGGACAGTTACTCATATTTTATATAGAACAAAGACAATATTTCGATTTTTGCAGTATCATAAATATGGCTTCCGCTTGAATATAGTAATATATATGACATAATTGAGGCACAAGCTATTTTTACAAACCACCGTAATACCTATTGGTATACTGGAAGGGAACCCTGCCAGGTAATTATGGAAATTATTTTAATTATCTATTTGATGATTGACATATTGTTTGTTTTACAGTTAAAAAGGGCATATAGTACCAATATCAAGGACGACAACACGTGAAAAAGACACAAAGAGTTCTTATCTAAGTATTTCATAACAAAACATTTCTATTCCATACAGAGTTACTAGTGCATGCCACTATTTCTACAAAGCTGATTTTTTCCCTTTTTTCCTGCAATTTTATTGTGATGAAACGATTGTAAAGAAATTCCATGAATGGTAGTTTGGTATTTGCTGCAGGTGGTTTTAACCTAGACTGTTCCCAATATCTGTTCAACAAAGTTTAGTTTGTGAACCCCCATTCAAGGCATTCTTATTTGTTTCATTTTTTGTCCGGTAGGAAGGGGATTGGCAAAGAGCTGAGGAGTCTTTGGTTGGGAAGGCTTGACGTGTTTTGTGAAAAACAACCTGTTTTTTAATTTTTTTTTATGTTGTACTTTCAGGTTACCTTAGTAACCTTACATGTACAACTTGCTGTTTGCTTGAGATTTATGCTAATTTGAAAAAGTTCAGGATGACAAAGTTCATAGAGTCAAATATACATGTATAGAGCGGTTAATTACGATTTAACTTCATTTGCTTTAAGCAGCCTAGAGTTTGCCTTTGCTGGACCAGTTGTTAATATTTAACTCATTAATACTTGGTAGATCTCTATAAGCATGTCAACTGGAGGCAAACAAAATGCGGTGTTAAGCATAAATTAAACATTTCATGCACAGTCTCAACATCACCTACACCTCCCCCGCCCCCCAACCCTTCCTCCCCCATCCACTTCCAGTAGTAGGTTGGGAGATTATGATTACTTGGCATAATATATTTATGGTTTTCATAGCTTTTTCACACAGAAATTTAAAGTTTTCTTTCTGTATTTTCATCTGTGTTTATATTTCGTCGTTTTTGTGGGTACCCACAGTTTTGAAAACATCTGTACTGTACTAAAGTTACAGGTAAGTTTAAATGAGTTACAAAGCCCCAGGAATATTTTAATCGTTTTTACAAACCTGTTTAGGAGGTCATTATGCATGTTCTCTTTTTTTCAAAATTCCTGAGTCTGGAAAGTGTTTCGGAAGAAAAATTTGACTAGATATTGCCTTAGTTATCGTGAATAGCGCGTAGGAATTATATGTATTGAAATGCAATACGTGGCTCGCTTACGTCACGAAACAAGCAGGAACTGTTGGAATTTAAACAAAATGGCGAATACCATTGGTGACAATTAAATCAATTTTAAGGTTGAAAGAAATGTTTTGAAGCATTTGTGTTGTGTCGAAATGAGCATACTGCAAAATGGTATTCTGTAAGTAGAAAAGTCTTGGGTGTATTTCTCCTTAAATAAACCTTATTGCTGGGACTTGTGGTCAGTCTTCGTGGTGTGGGGACGTGGTATTGCATATTTAAGTACAAATATGACTTTCCATGATACCATGTAGGTTCTTTTAAGGGTGGGGGGGTCACAAAATTTGGCCAACTTCCACTCTGGGGAGGGTCTTTCCTTTTGCCAATTATTGGCCATCTCTGTTTTGTTTCTCCTGCTTTCGTCACGTAAAAAGTGCCCTATCGTTGACAACCTTAAATGAAATGTAATTAAAAAGTGTCCTCTTGTTGAAAACAGATACTTATGAATAAATATTTAATATAAATTATTTCATTTTTGTTTTAAAAATCTGATTTTGTCAATTAAAAAGTGCCCTTGTGTTGACAACCTAAAATGAAATGTAATTCAAAAGTGTCCTATTGTTGAAAAACAGATACTTTTGAATAAATATTTAATATAAATTATATCAGTTTTGTATTAAAATATCTGATTTTTTTCATTTAAAAAGTGCCCTTTGTTGAAAAACAAGTAGTGGAATTTGTGGTATAGAATTCATACAGTAGGTGTGATCCATTTCGTTGGAAAGTCTTGGGGAAACTTTGTGGTTGGCCCCTCAAGTCAAAGTCATATGTCCCATTGCACATTAAATTTGTGCAATATCCCACTTTAAACACTCTTCAGTCATTGCCACTTCTCACAAATATGCTAGAAAGTCCAAGGACTCATATTCAAGCATCAATATGCATTCTATCGTTCAGTCTCTCACTGAGACATTTATATGCTATTTGGTATAGTTTCTTGTCTTTTTCTGGAAGGGTCAGTACTCTAGTCCCGAATGTTCTGGTGAAGGTTCAGTAACATTTGTGTGGTAGGAACAAAAGTAGTTTATGAGAAGTTAGATTTCCATTTTGCATTGCAAAATAGAAAGAACATTGTGTAATATATTAGTACAACAAAAGGATACAAAAAGTTTTCTGTCTTTATGATCAATTTTGATGATTGTGTTTAAATGCAGAGTATAGGTGAGACCAAGCTCGAACTTGATAAACAATGTGTCATTTCTTGCTCGAATTTGGCTGCAAACATAACACCCAGTGTTAACGAGATCTCAACATTATTTAATACACCTCGTGATTGTTTGCCATATGGCATATTGTTACATTATTGGTTAATAAACAGACCACTGATCCTCTCTAGCATTCCCTGTAATAAAGTGGCAAGTACTGCCACTAATACCACATTATTTGGAATCATCACATACTGGTACCTGCAAGTTCTGAAAACGTCTGTGTACTATCCTTTTTAATCTTTTTTTTTTCTTTCAAAAGATCATAGTCCTCTCCAAAGGATATAAGTGTAAGTAAACTGTATAATTTATCTATCCGGTTTAAGATAGACAGTCAAATGATCTGTTAGTATAAGAAAGAATTGTCAATCCTTGTACCATTCAGTGGTGGGTGTTGCCGATGGGCATCTTGGGCAGTGCCCCTAATAGTAATTGCAAAAAATAAGAAGGATCAGATTTATAGGGAGATGAATGAAAACAACATTTATGATTCTACCTTTTTATCTACTATCATTTTCAAAAATGTCCTTATCAGTTCTAAAATGATGCTTGTTTGTTTGTTTATGTAGTGGCCCTTATCAATGGAACAGCTCATGATTGTTTCCTTACACATTATAACATCCCTCGCATCCTTTGTGTGAGATCATGGGGCGGATTTCATTCTGCTCATTGGGAAAATAACATGTTTTGCTCTTTCCTTTAATGGTTACTGCTCAAATACCTGTCTTTCTATTAACACAAATTGAGCCATATTGCAAGAAATGCATGGTATCTTGGAAAGAGTACACTTGTGATCATGTGAGTTGGGGGGGGGGGGATATGTCTAGATTGTCTCCAAATACAAGGTCATATCGGAGATCAGTCAGATGTGTCAAAATCTACTTGTATCCTTAAAGGAGCATGTTGCTCAAAACCTGTTACCAGGGTAACACAAAAGTTGATGATGTTATGAAAATTGTTGGCCAAAATACATGATACATGTTTAAAAAAATACACAAAAGGGTCACCTGAGAGGGAAGTGTTGGTAGGGGTTGGGGGGGGGGTAAGTCTACTTTGTCACCAAGCAACGGGCTTTTCATCTGTTGGTGAATGTGTTTCATGCTTAGCCATTTAAAAAACATGTTAAATAAAATACATAGTATGAATTGTGTTCTGATGTCAGGATGGGATAAGAAATTTGTTAAAATCTACTCTTTTCTGGATTAATACATGAACACATTTTTCATGAAGATTGTTTTCTAAAGTTTCCTGTATGTTAAAAGCTACACTGTATGTTAAAAATTACACTTGGGTGAATTGAAATACCCCCTCCCATCCCACCCCACTTCCAAATGTCTGGCAACAGCACTTTATGTATCTGCACCTTGTTATGGAAGTATTTCTTTCCTTTGATTTTCCAGTTGTGCATTAAGAGACAAAATAAGAAATTGCAACAGGTCTTTAATAAAGGTACCACTTTTTTATCCATGTAAATATGTATAATATATACATTATTCATAGACTGAATATTTATGAATACTAGATATATTGCAAAAGATATTGAATTAACAACACTACAAATTAAACACCAAAACAGAGTATTTTAACAAGTTCAATGTGAACTGCGTTATATGAAATGTAGTCTTCAGCAAGGTCATAATATATGAAGCTTGATTTGGTTATCTTTGCATCGTTTGTAATCACAATGTTGTTTTCAGAAACTGCTCCCTTGTTAAGTAATCTACTCCACTAATTGGCTAACTCTATATTAATTAAACTATCCTCTCTCAATGGGGCCCATGGTTCAAGAGAAGATCTCTGGCCCATGGTTATTGGCCCCAGTCCCCCCCCCCCCACTTAATGGTTAAACTGATGGTGAGATACATACATTCTGTTCATAACATGACTGCAATACACCACAAGCAACGCAATATATTTTGTTCATGTAAAAGTATCTACAGTAGGCTGATGCTGTTCCATACCACTTGGACAGAGGTCTGCTAAACATCCTTAGTCACCACTTGGACAACATTGAACAACTCAATATTGGTTGTGCAGTGATATATTTTAGTATTCATATCCTCTGTGTATACCCTGTTAAAGCCCCACTATGCATTCAATACTGACAGTCTAAAGAATCTATTTTTGGTACTGTTCTGTGATGCTAAGAATGGGCCAAAAATTTGCAGAAAAAATACACTGTCATGATAAAAGTATCTACAGTAAGCTGACGCTGTTCCATATCACTTGGACAGAGGTCTGCTAAACATCCTTAGTTACCACTTGGACAACATTGAACAACTCAATATTGGTTGTGCAGTGATATATTTTAGTATTCATATCCTCTGTGTATACCCTATTAAAGCCCCACTATGCATTCAATACTGACAGTCTAAAGAATCTATTTTTGGTACTGTTCTGTGATGCTAAGAATGGGCCAAAATTTTGCAGAAAAAATACACTGTCATGCATTGTGTTATTGTTTACTATTCAGCCGTGCCGGATGCATTTGTAGAGTTAGGGATCTTTCAGTTTGTGTTTATAATGGAATTACTAATGTGGCTTTAATATGATATAAGTGATATTAGTGAACTATAGATATTCTTTCCTAAATATGACAGCTACATTTGTCATTTACCCAACATATCCCCTCTCTATACAAAGTGACCTAACTTGTGGTATGCTTTGTCCATATGACTGTGAACCTCATAAAGTACGTACTATATAATAGTACTATATAATATAATAGTGAAGTTACTGAACTGCTCAATGGACTTTGTTTATGACAATTATATTATGTTGACTCAAATGTGCTTTGTCAGTATCGACTGACTCATCAGTTATAATTACATCATGTAGGTCAATTTGTTTTAATTGCCTTAATGAAAAAGCATAGAAATTATACTACATTCTTTTTATGTGGGTTCCTATTCCCAGTCGAGATGAACTGGTATATTTACGAAGGTGTAATAGCCTCTCGAGGACAAATGAATACTTCCTTTTCGTTTGGAACAAGATTTATCCCCGCCTTGAAAGACAAATCTACTTCTTCTCCATCTTTGCTGGACAGATTATACTTATGCAAGATGTGGATGATGAGGCTACCCATGATGGATCGGGCCAATTGTTCCCCTGCACAGCTTCTCGGACCTGAATGATGAAGAAAATAATTATTTGGTAATGTAATCAACAAATATATGTTTACACATTTTCCCCTTAACCTATCTCCACACGCTGATAAAATATTGCTGTCTTTTGTCCAAAGATAGCTGATGTTTTGAAGGTATATCTGAAGGTATCTTGTATAAAAGCGATCCTAGTCTGTCACATGAACATGAAGCAATGAAGAAAACTTCACTGTCCACCCTTCCATCTTAAAAGCATTATTACCACCGTCCTTTGCAGTGTATCTACTGTCTAGACACTGTACCGTTAAATGGTGTAAATGCCACTCAGAAAGGACATAGCACAATTACCATGGCTGGCTATCGATCACAAAGCTAATATAGATGCTTTAAAGGAGACTGGTGTGTGATGTCACTGAAGATGTGATACAAATAACTGTAGCCTAGTACAAATCACATAGCTTATGTAGATGTTGTGCAGCTGAATTGTGTGTGATGTCACACAAGACACAGTACAATCAACATAGCCTTCTGCAGATCACATAGGGTATGTAGATAACATAGAGGGAATGGTATGTGATGTCACACAAGACATTGAGCAATCAACATAACCTTCTAAAGAAAGCATAGCTTATGTAGATACTGTACAGGAGAATGGTATGTGATGTCACATAAGACATGGCACAATTAACAGCGTTCTGCAGATCACACAGGGTATGTAGATGACGTAGAGGAGAATCGTATGTAATGTCACACAAAACATGGAGCGATCAACATTGCTGTCTACAGAATGCATAGCTTATGTAGATACTGTACAGAAGAATGGTATGTGATGTCACATAATATGGCACAATAAACATAGCCTTCTACAGAATGCATAGCTTATGTAGATCCTGTACAGGAGAAGGTATGTGATGTCACATAAGACATGGCACAATCAACAGCGTTCTGCAGATCACACAGGGTATGTAGATGACGTAGAGGAGAATCGTATGTAATGTCACACAAAACATGGCACAATCAACATAACCTTCTACAGAAAGCATAGCTTATGTACATACTGTACAGGAGAATGGTATGTGATGTCACATCTGACATGGCACAATAAACATAGCCTTCTGCAGATCACACAGGGTATGTAGATGACGTAGACGAGAATGGTAAGTGATGTCATTTTGATAATCACCTATAAAGACTGATAAAAATCTGGATTGCCCTGAAAAGCCATGCTACTTTGAGGCCATGCAATTCTTATGGTTTCTTATTGCATATTCTATCACATCTGATAGGCTGACCTAATAGTCTGTATCATAGACTACGTATGTCATCCAGTCACTTCGGTTGACAGGCCTCCTCTGTTAAACGGTATCTTCTCAAACAAACCAAATGCGGTAAAACTGTACCCTGTGCTGACTTAATTTATTGTTAATCTTGTCTTCATATCTACCTTAATTTTGTGACTAAGATTATTTTTTAATTAAAATTTGTGTTTTTTTGGGGCAACTCACCTATACCAAAGGAAATCATTCTTTTGGATCTATGTTCATCACTGTCGTTGTTAAGGAATCTTTCAGGCTTAAACTGATGTGGATCTGGAAAGTCATTTGGATTGTGATGAGCTGAGATGTAGTTACCCAAGACAGGTGTCCCTGCTGGAATTGTATAACTGTGAAATTTGACATCTCTCATGGTACTGTGTGGTGCTCCAAGGGGTGCGGGAGGTCTAATTCGCAGTCCTTCAGCAATTAATGCAGTTATGTATTTCAGCTTTCTCCTTTCTTTGAGTGTTGGAGGATCTGAAAATAAAGAAAAAGGAACTTTTGTTTGCAAAAATATATTCAGCTATCCATTTTTCTTATAATGGTATCTCTTTTTCCATTTCCCAGTCAGATTCCTGTTGTTGTCTTTGCCTATTAGTACATACATAAATGAAAACAAATTTCTGTTGAAATCCCTTGCTACACCGTTAGTGTTTGTATACAATTAAAATGGGGTGTGATATCTGGTTTATGCAAAGTATGCAAGGTACTGTGACTTCTGATTGTCACCTTCAATAAAAAAGCTCGCTATATAGAGATGGCCACCAGCTAAGGGGTGGAAAGCATCATTGCGAGAGCACTGGGTTTAAAGTTCTGAGGTCACTGGATCAATTCCTATTCATGCCAAAAATTTATTCCCCTTATTTTTTTTCAAAATTGTTTATAATTTCTGTTGTTAATTTACTGACAGGTTTTAACTGTCCTTTAAAAAAAAATAGTTTTCTTCATTGTTATCTTCTTTTTTTTTTTGGCCTTTCATTTCATTTAGAACTTAAGTGTAACTGCCCCCACCCACTCTTTCAAGTTGTTCATGCATGGTTAAAGTAGTAAGGTACAGTTGCCTAACCAATGAGATGACCATGAGGGAGGGGGTGGAGGAGTAAGGATAAAAAATTTGTGTGTATCAAAACATTGGGAACTTCCAGCAAATGTATTGGTCTCAATAATCAAATCAGCCTTTAGAGGCCATACTTCCCAGTAGAAATTTACATTTAAATAGAAAAACAAAACAAAACATCATCAACCTGGTGTCCTTGACAATGCCTGGACTTCAAATAAGGGGTTGTCTAAAATGGGAGATGGTGACTTGTATTGTTGGAAAATCTGAGCCTATTCAAGGATTAGTATCTGGATGGAAAAGGAGCTAGAGAGAGAAAAAAAGTTTGTTTTCTCCTCACCTTTGCCAAATACAGAAGCTAGTTCCTGTTGTGCTTGCTGTTGCACATCTGGATTTGCAGCTAGCAGTAACAACAGCCATTCAAGATTGACAGCTGTTGTTTCACAACCTGCTTGGAAAAAGTCTACGATCAATCCCACAAGTTGAGATTCCTCTTTCTGGTTACCATACAGTGACTGTCCGTCATGAGAGGATGCATATTCTTCCACGTATCTGAACACAAAACTGTTTAAAATGTCTTGATGCTGTTCTTCTTTATGATGTAAAGATTTAATCATGCCATGTAAAAGTCCTCCCATTTTTGATATGTTACTCTCCATATCAGTAAAGTTGTCCAACAGTTGCTTCAATTTTAGTGGGAGGTGTTTACCAACAAGAATGAGTGCTGGATTATTTTGAAAATTTTTACTAATCAATTTTCTGATCTTTTGACATGTTTCACTTCTTTCATTGTAAAAGGAATCACCAAATGTTATTCCTCCAATAATGTCAGTCATGGCTGCACTACATAAATTTTGTAGATTAATTTTTCTGGGGGAATCCCCTATCAAAGACATGATCCTTTGTATATATGGTTGCATTGTGTCGTCAAACTTATCACTGCCAGCCCCGAGTCCCCTGAGTAGAGACATTGCCTTTTTCTTTTCCTGTTTGTGATAAGCTCCGGGTTGCAGAAGAACTAAACCTAAGAGAGAAAATATGCATAAACAGTGTTTGTCACTTAATGGTATTGTGTAGCATAAATTTACAAATCTGTATTTTGGTAATACTATAACAGAGAATATGTTAAAGATATCACCACTCAGTGGCGTAGGAAAGTACTTTTGAGTGGGGGGGCTGAAGACTGATGGCCGGCCTGGGGGAGGGGTCTTTTTTTGGAATTCTTTTGCATTTCCAGGGGGCCTCAGATGCAATTTGGTGCAATATAGCACACTTCAACACCCACACCATTTTGTAAATAATTTTTGCATTTTCACCTGGCCTTAGATGTAATTTGGTGCTCCAAATGTGATTTTTTTTCTCATTTGGAAATGAAAAAGGGGTTTTCTGACTTGCGGAGCGGGGGGGCGGAATGATACTTCCGCCCCACCATATTTTTCACTGGGGGGGCTGGCGCCCCCAGCCCCACCGGTTCCTACGCCCTTGTCACCACTTACCCTAGCTTTACCTTTATTAGGTTTCCCTCTAGCAACACAGACAGCAACTTCCTGGCTAGAGAAATTTAGACTTTCTAGACTGCAATATTGTTCCTTTTAATTTCTCTCAACAATATGTTCGTTAAGTACCTTTAAAGCAGTGAATATACTTAAGTTGTAGGCAAAAGAGAGAGATTGGGCAGAGGGGTTGGGGGGGGGAGCGGTTAAAATGTTTACAATAGATCACATCTCACCAATATTTCCCATTCCTGTTACATTCCTTAATATCGCTGGGCGTGCCCCAAACTCCTCAGACCGTAGAGAAAATGCTTCATTGATCGTCTGGATGTCATTCAGTATGAGACATTTGACAGGTCCAATCTGTGAAGGGTGAAGTGAAAAGGAACTACATTAGCATAATTACGTAATAGGTTTCGTTGAAAACACATATAAGTGGATGACAGAGACAGTGTAGTACCAGGGAAGAGTTTAACAACAACCTAACCCTCCCTCGACCCCTAATTTCTTGATCTTAGAATAGCAACATAGATACACTAGCAAATTGTTATATTTCAATGTGTTTTCCACAAAACTGAAGTCAAAATGAAAATGTAAATTTGTAAAGCTTGATCAAAATCATCTCTATCCAGTAACTTTATGTTTAAGGTTACTTATATCAATTCAACTTTAAATCTTGTTTGTGTCCAGTGTAAACAATGAAGAAATATCATCAAATTATTCTGTAAAGACCTTGTTGTATCTTCCCCTGTTCACAGTCTTAGTGAATACAAATTGAAGTAACATATGACGCCTCAGACGTTATTGATGCCTTTCGGGTTTAGATTTATAACAATTTCGTACCACGTGTTACCTCTTTTATCCCCTCATTCACAGTAGACTTATTTCGTTATCTTCCACGAAGGAAAGTGAAAGAGGATCATCAAAGTGTATTTTTATTAATGGTTAATTATAACCCAAATTTGAGATCTTAACCGTGGGCCTAGTAAAAATGAAAAGTTTTATATAGCAGTGGCTAGCTGGATGAGATAGACCGTCACTTAGATCACAGGCCCGATAGGCCTCTATAGTGTCCTGGATACATGAACTGTTATACCCGATGTAAAATTCTGTGATGTGCACATTATTTCGAAGGTGGGGAAGGGTCACCAACGTCTTAATTTTGACAAAATCCTATGACTGACGATAAGCGATAGGGCCCTAACCCCCTCACCCACCCTCCCCCACCCTTTTACGCACGTTACTGCAAACTCGACACAGATGATCATCGTCGACGTCAAAATATACGAGCGCAACGAAAAGGTTACAAATGTAACCATTATATTTGTGTATTCGTTTATATCGGTAAGTGTGCACGTTTATAAACCTTTTTGCAGCCATCCATTCATTTCATGATCTCTCAAAGCGCAACTTGGTTCAATTAAAAAAAAGCATCATCAAATAAAACTACAAAGCTTCTGTGTGTAGACCTTTAAATCCGTTGAAGTGCAAGGCTATCAATGCCTTTGAAATAAAAATCTTGAACCAGCATGTGCTTTACGTCCATCAATATGCGAGTCGCAATCATTGAGTCAATGAGTAAGTACTAGTCAATATATTAATACCGTGATATAGTTATACTGAGGTGACTGGCGTGTCTGCAGAATTGGACTTTGTAATGGAACTGTGCTTCACAGCTAGGGTTCTCTGTCTTATATGGAAGTTTAAAATCCCACATGAATTGAGACGTATATGAAAGTTAAGCTGATTTATCATCGCGAGTCTTTTCTGGAAAACTGAATTGTCTGTTTCGCAAACAACTTTTATAACCAACATTTTCCTTCAAAGGTGGATTTCTGTTAATAATTAAGTGTGTGTTTCTGTTCAGTGAGAGATGGTTTAGCCTACAATTTAATAAACAGCAAAAAGGCAGTCAGGAGAAATTTTACTCTCGCAACATCGGTTCTTTGTCGGGAGTTTGAGGTCTGCAGAACTTATAAAAGAAACGACATTTTTAAAAACGATCGTGTTTTTTTGCAGTTTTATTACATTTTGCTTGTTTCCTGCATTTTTTTCAGTGACTTGTTGTGACAGTGGAATGATGTGCCTTATAAGTCTGTTTGTGAATTTATTTTAAACGAAATGGAAATTTGTGTTCTTTTTTTTAATTATTAAAGGATCGAAAAACAAAAACGGTAAGATTAATTTCAATATATAACGAGTAATAGGCACTAGTGTGTTAAATATTAATCGTGGACCAGACGGACGGTTACGGACCATCTACGCGTCAGTGCCGGCTAGCTTTCGGTTGATTGTTCGTAATCATAGCATAGCCTGAATTTGAATTGTACAGGCCTACCTGAAAAACGTGTACAGCATATTGGCAAGTATTAGAAACACATACGAGCGACGCTGTGTGTATTTGTAGATATTAAATAAAAACTATCTTTCCCTAAAACGTAAAAAATGTAAGGTTTCATTCATATAATTGATCCTTGCAGGCTATCATTGATTAATTAAATTGATAGTTTTCTTGTAAAATATTAAAAATTATTTAAAAAATACGACTGGTGATAGCCTGATAGGACGCCTATAGATCTATAAATTAAGCTAACAGGCGTATACGATGCATACATTTTGCATAAATATTTAGGGGGTAATTAATAGGCCGACAATTACTTAAATTTTGCCTGTGCGTGTTAAAAAGAGTGGAATTTGCCAAGTTATTTACCAGTTGAATTTGAAAATTACATATATTTTTTTGAGGAAAATTTTGATAAGGACTGTTGGGTCAGACAACTTTAAAAAGAAGTAATTCTTCATTAAAGTATATTTTTATAATTTCGATAACTTCAAATTAGTGCCTATTTGATTAATCTCAAATCTAGCCATGTCGGATATTAGAAAAAGTTAATATACCTAGGTTGATAGATATAAATTACATGTTATCGTTTACATGCCTGCTGACGTTAAAATATTGATATTAATTAATAGCGTATTAAAGTTCCCATGTTGTGTTGTACTTGCTACTTTACATGGTAGTAGGATACTATCATCAACCATTGCAGAAAATATTGGAGGGTACATTTAAACAAACTGCTCTATTTTAATCCACCAGGAAGTGATGACATTTATAGCATGAACCTCGAAAGTTTGCAAATACACTAACAAATATGAAAAACATACGTCACATTAAATTTGTGTACAAATGAGATAAATGCTCCCATCAGTGTTCATAATGCTCTGCTCTGTTGATCGACGTTCAGGTTTATAGGCTACTGTTATTACTAACAAGGAAAACTGAAAGTAAAATATTGGAAACCCTACGAAAGAGCTCTACTAAAAATGATAGAAAATCCGAACAAAGTTTCTCGCTTTCTCGCGGATAAATTGTAGCTACGACATAATCTGAAAGGCTATATAGAGTACGATACGGTTTTCTATGCAGTCAGTGTGTTTACGCGTTGAGCGTACAACCTGGAAGCCCCCTTATTGTGTGCAGGATTAGAGTAGGGCCTACAAGGTTTTTTTTCTTCTCTTTTCTTAAAATATCTCACTATCGAGGGGCTCAATGGAAGAAGGGCTTTTGTCATTTCAATTCTTCCTTTTTTCTTATTCTATGGAATGGTTAGAGGCAGTAGCGGAGCGTCCATACAGTTAGGGGGGCGGATGCCCCCCCTGACGGAATCAAATGGACTGCTGGCGCCCTTTTCAGCTTTTTACCACTTTTTACTTATTTGCGTTTATTAACTTTTTTATTGCGCTCTCATCTACCTATTGACATTTGTCACATTTTGTTGGTGTAATTTTCTGACAAAATGGCGATAACACCTATTTATTCTTCGTTTATCTGCAAATTAGCAAGGCCCGGAAAGGGTCATTTCCGGCGATCTAGAGTGTATCTTTACTCAAAAAAATTCTGTACGCTCCGCGCCAACCAATGGTGGCGCTCCGCTTAGATAGTGTCGAAAACGCCCCTACAGACCATTCTCGCCCCCCCCCCCTGACCAATACCCCTAGCTCCGCCACTGGTTAGAGGCCTCAATTTATCATCACTGTACTTAAGAAACTTGAAGTCAACATGTTGAATGTCGTTTCATTTCAGAGATTTAATTAAGGTTCAATTGGGACGAAGAGCTAATTAGTGTCCAACTTAAATTGACCAGGCATTATTGGCAGGATAATATTTGACAAGCAAAATGAATTTCTACGTTTAAATATGACATGTTTTTGTAGATAACCAACGAAGAAGTAACAATTTAAAGAACCACATGACGTTTCGAGTGAACTTTTTTTTTAACGGGGCAAAATTTATGTCATTTCACCCCAAGTTTTGCCAACGCTGTTTGCTTAGTTTGGTTCTTTAAACTGACTCTGGAACCCTGATTCGTACTTGATATATTAAGACTTCCGCAGGCTTATACACGCACGAGGACTTCATCAGACTTACATATGTAATACAACTTCATCAACATGTGTAGACACGTCATTAAAGTATATAAACATATATGGATGTACTAAGATGTCCCAATTCTCCCATCAGGTTTACTTACACACCAAAACTTCATCAGACTAACACATTTTTACGGCGACTTCGTCAGACTTATACGTGCATGTACAAATAGCTCAGTAGATTATTCTATATTGCCTATGTAATAATGTCTCCTTCAGATTCATACAGAATTATTCACCAGGCTCGCACATCCACTTAAATTTCATCATACTTTATGCAAACGTACTAAGACTTCGAGTTTAACACATGTACTAAGACTATAGTGTCAAAACTTCATCTGACTTACTACGCATGTAAATGTGTACTACTGTATATAGGGAAAGTTTATCAAAACTTATTCAGACCTCCACATGTGACTAAACGTCGGTAGGCTTACATTTGTAGTAATAATGATATACGTCGGACTGCAGTAGGCTGGTATTTTGAAAAACATCCCTACAGAACTAGAGATAGTTTCAAGCTTGAAAGAAACCAGTTTTCGCAGCACATTTCCTTCCACCGGTTTAACGTATCTTCAATTATTTGGATGAGGTTGTAAAAGTGAAGTGAAATACCTAGCTCAGTATTGTTTTATGATAATAATAATAAAAATAAAATTCATTTAAACGAAATGCAAGAGCTAGCTTGCAATGAAAGTGGTAAATATGAGGGCATTGCGGGATATATAAAATATGTGAACTTCATATTAGCAGTATTTAATAGTTTTATTTCGGATACTACACTCACCTTTAAGGTGTAAAATGAGCCATAACGATCTGCATAATCCTGTAATTGTTTATATGGATTCTTCAGTAATTGCCAAACAGAACCCAAAACAGGTATCCCCTTCGGTCCAGGCGGGTACTCGATGTCCCTTTTTGATCCTCTCGAAATTAATAAGAGAACCAGCAGGATACTTAAAATGACCAAGTAGAACATTCTTAGAAAGTTGATGAGAATGAAGCTTAGACCGATGACAAATTTATTGAGAGAGAATCACCAATCTCGTCCAAGTGCTTCTCAAATAGGAATGAATAATTGCGAGAGAGTGTGATCCTCTTAAATAGATCTGCATACTCATCGGATTTGGTGGTTACCCTTTGTATGGAGAAGGTCGGCACTGCAAAACAAAATTATACAAAAGAGGTTGAAAAGCCTTATCGGGCAAGGACGTTTTTTTTTCATTCTTTTTTTTTTTGTGCGGGAATGTCTTGTGTAATAGCCCCGAAACAAGAAGAAGTACAATGGTTACGCTGATCGCATATCGACCTTGTCCTTACAAATTCGACTTTACACAAACTAGTTTTGGATTGAACTCCGTCAGCATTTCCTATGACGATTTTCATTTGAATAAATACATGATAAATATCTTTGTTATATTTTTTTTCTATTTACACTTCTTTTTTGTTCTTTTCCCGAAATTGAAGAAAATCATCATGCGCAGACATGTATGACAGTGTAAACATGTTAAGAGCTCACAGTCGGATGAACCTGACCTTTCTTGTATGAATAGTAAATAGTTTATTCCATATGGTGGGATTAAGAAATCAAGCGAAGTTTCTCTTCACATGTTAACAGCATATACATAGTTTGTATTTCGTCATTTAATTGCGAAAACCTCAGTACAAAATTAGTCGCTGCATGAAAAATTAAATACTTATCAATAATTTCAACATCCTTTATCAATATTGATACAAATTTCTCTCAGGTATATTTGTAGCGGGTTGTGACGAGACGTTAGGAGGGTGTGGTGCGGAGTGGGGCGGGATGATGTTAGTGCTACTACAGGATGTTAGGAGATCTGAAGTTCACTGGAGCAATTTCGTTTTTGGTTTCGATGATAATCGTAACCTATGTATTCATGATGGCGTGTGTGTGTGTGTGAATGCGTTTGTGACGCCCAGCTTGTAAACACGATATCTCAAGAAGGGAAGGTCAGACCAATTTCATATTTAGTGTGTGCAAGTACCACATTAAGTACAAGAAGCCTATTGTTTTTGGTGGAGGTCAAAGGTCATTTGGGGTCACCAGGGGTCACATTGTGAACCTGGTAAACTCGATATCTCAAGAAGGGAAGGTCAGACCAATTTCATATTTAATGTTTAAAAGTACTACATTAAGTACAAGAAGCCTATTGTTTTTAGTGGAAGTCAGGTTATTTGGGGTCACAATGGGTCAAATTGTGAAAACCTTGTAAACACGATATCTCAAGATGGGAAGCATGGGCAGACTTCATATTTAGTTTATAGAAGTACCACATTGATTACAAAAATTCTATTGTTTTTGGTGGAGGTCAAAGGTCATTTGGGGTCACCAGGGTTCAAATTGTAAAAACGTCGTAAACGTGATATCTCAAGGAGGGAATCATGGGCAGACCTCATATTTGTGTGTAGGAGTTCCACAGTGTAAAATTAGGCTACTGTGTTTGATGGAGGGCAAAGGTCATTTGTGGTCACCAGGGGTCAAATTGTAAAAACCTTGTAATCACGATATCTCAATACTGGAAGCTTGGCTTTAATATAGTGTGTAGAAGTACCACATTGAGTTAAAGAAGCCTATTGTTTTTGGTGGAGGTCATATGGGGTCATCAGAGGTCAAATCGTGAAACCCTTTAGACATGTACACTCACTATACATTACGTCAGATTCATGAAGAAAACTGCTTATGTTACATCATCGAAACCACAATGCTTTTTATTATTCTGGTTAGTTTTCTATCCAAAGTCCCACATCTCGGTTCCTTATTAAGCTGCAGATGCGTGTACGTAGATCATACGTAGCATGCAACCATATGGCTACCTAGTGGCGGCACCAAGGGGGCATCAGGATACTCTCCTCCTCCAGTTCTGTCCCACCGACCCCCACCGACCTTCCCAGTCGGCTGCAGTAAAACAAAACGTACTCCTCCTTACGTCCAAATATGTTTTATTTGGGTAATATTAGGCTAACCAAATGCTAAACCTTCCGGGGGCTTCGCCCTGGATCCCCGCGGGGGGGGGGGGGAGGTCTTTAAAATACTTTCCAGTGAAATTGAATTGTCTGCAATGTATATCTGTGCTTAAGTTAAAATTAACTACAAGACAACTGTGTGAAAGCACTTTAGCTTCCTGGCTTGGAATACCTTCCACATGAAATTAAATTCCTCTGTCTGACATGTGCTGTTGTCCAAAACCCTACAACTTCTGGGCATCGCCCCTGGACCCCGACCAGGGCTTTGAAATAAATTCCATAGATATAGAATGCCTCTCTCTCTCACAGTTTCCGACTGAGTTAGGTAATGACGTGAACCTTTATGGAGTTGTCATAGGCGGATCCATGATTTTATACAAAAGGGGTGTGTATCTGGGGTCGTAAAAGCCGATTCCCATGAAGGAAGAAGGTAGGGTAATCCCTCCTCCAGAAAAAATGAATAGACGTCAAATGGTGTACTCTGAGGCTTAATAATGCTATTACTTAGGTCCAACGAAAGGTTATTGTATTAAAAACTTTTTTATTTTATTTTTGGTGTGTGAAGTTGACAAGGGGTCTGTACACCACAGGTCCCCTGGTTTCGAAGGAGTGGTCTTTTTATTTCTCCGACTGAATGTAAAAGTTATCCCCAATTGACCAGTCAAACTACCTATTTTTATTACTACATATGCCTATAATAATAATAATGATAAAATCAACATTGATAGCGCCAACAATTCCATAAAATATATCAATTACGCCTAGTACTAGAAGAATGAAGCGGGTGTGTTTTTAAGGTTTACATTTTAACCATACCAACGGACGGACTAGAAAATAGAACTTACAACTAATTAACAAAACATTTAGCTCGACTTAGGCCTAGATATTCAAAGGCAGGGTTTTTGTCCTGACATTAAGACTTGTCAACAATTCAATGAGACGTTTCACTGCTTTTCTCTTACAAGGGAATAATATACGGAGTTTAGAATGGGCTTAAGGAAGACGTAAAGATATCAAACAGGATTAACTTTAATGCAGAAGGAAACCGTTGTGTTTCTTTTTAAAGTCCACATTGAAATACATCAACGGATGTATTACAACAAACATATAACGAATTGTATATTATATAAAAATCGGACTTGGTATAGCCTATCAAGGGCACTGTCTTTGTAATGACATTAAGACGTATGAACGTTTATTATTGTCTTGTCACAAGGAAAGGGAGACGCTTTCCATACAGAGAATTGCACTTTAATAAAAATCACAGTAAAACGTTGATGAATCGGTAATCCTTTAAATTTGATATATTACATAGTGAAACATGTGCGATACTGCATCTTACACACTGCTCAACGAGTGGTTTAAAGGCATTGAAGACTCGCGCACAACGAAACGTCTGATGCCGGTAATCTGACCTAGTTTCAAATGAGGTTTAACAGAAGTGTTAGACACCACCATCGATCCCAGAAAATACACATACAGCTTGCTACCGTTGGTAATTAGACACTAGTGTACAGTCAATACATGCAGCTACGGTCAATACCCACAACACAGTGTACATAGCAGCGATGAACATCTCAGGTCCAGGTAAAAGATAACAAGGTATCACGTTTCATTACAGTCTGCATTTTGTAGCTACAAGAAAAAACTTCACTTGCAAGCAACGGAAAGTTACCTTTGGGACGAGTATTCAATGCCTTTAACTTTGCGTGTTGGCTGGCTGTAATACCATAGATAATACGTGAAGATAGAGCACTGTAGCATTGTCGTGCATATCAAGCAAGAAGATCGGGGCAAACAAACACGGACCTCTTTGAAACGAAGAGGCATATCTTGTTTGTGTTTCCTGATTACGTATCATGCTTTGAATAGGATGTGACTCATGTGTTAACTGACGTATCTTAAATCAATATAATTCACATGCTCGTATCCAGATCGAAAGGTTGCTAGGGATGGGTAATTTTCATCCCTTTTCTCGATATAAATTATGTGATGGATGATCGATAGCAGTTGTTATTGTAGGATTGGTCAATTCTCTAATATGTCTTTCCTGGCTATAATGTACCGTAGTTGATAGACAGTTACGTGTTTGTAGGGTCTGAACCGTCTCCTATGCAGGGGGATTGAAGGTCCCCCCCCCCCCC
>JAIPMN010019314.1:0-10195 GCA_020650975.1 Apostichopus californicus
CTCATTTGGAAATGAAAAAGGGGTTTTCTGACTTGCGGAGCGGGGGGGGGCGGAATGGTACTTCCGCCCCACCATATTTTTCACTGGGGGGGGGGTGGCGCCCCCCAGCCCCCCGGTTCCTACGCCCTTGGCAATACTTGTTGATTCCCCATCACACTGTACCATATAGGCCAGCTACGTTTGTGCACATCTTCAATACTTGTTGATCGCATCACACTGTACCATACAGGTCAGCTACGTTCTTACACAGCTTCAATACTTATCCGAACAAGAAACTAAAACAAAGGCAATTTAATATCTGTACCAGTTGTGATGTCATAGTTATTTGTTGGGAATTAAAATTTATATCCCAGCAATGGAAGAAGATATTAAGGCGGGCGTTTGGACCAATGGGTGGGTGTCTTTTATAATTCTTTGTCACATTTATTTTTTGGCAAGTGACGTCTCTCAAAGATGAGTTGATATTCATTATAGTTTTATTCACTATACATCATGTAAAGATACAAAGAAATCTTCATGTAAAGATTTAAAGGTCTCAATACTTCAATATCTTAATGTACAGATATTAAAATATTAAGATCTTGTATATCAGTACTTCAATGTACATATATTAGGATATTAAGATATCATATCTTTATATTTCAATATCTTAATGTTCAGATATTGAAATATTAAGATCTTGTAGCTAAACTATTTCAACATCTCAACGTATTGATACTGAGATATTAACATCTCATATCTGAATGGTTTGATATCTTAATCCACACATTAAGATATTAAGATAATTCACCTAAAATATATTAACATCGTCGTTGGCACTTAACAAAGCTCCGTATCAGATAGAGGAAAAATCATGACATTTTATGGTTCAGTCAACAAACTTCCTAATCATATTTAAACAGACGGATGCCACTTTTCCATCGAACTATTTGGTCGTGATTAACGTAATTAATAACCCATGAAACAATAGGCTGAACACATTAGCTAGGTATAATATTTTATTATATTTCGTTTACACGTCAGACTTGTATCTTGATATCAGAAAGAGTTATTACTGGAAACAATGCCAGTTCTGATTCCTTGCCGAAGGCCAAAGGAATCTATGCAATGGTGATGGCGTGTGACTTTGCGTGTGTATGTATATGTGTATAAGTGACGTCATGGCTTGTTTGCTGTGAAGGTCAAAGGTAATTCTAGGTCAAGAGAGGTCAAAGTATGTAACCATGCATGTAAACGTCATAATTGCAAATATCAGGCTTGGTTGAACTTCCATACTTGGGATGCGGCTCCACGATATTAAGAACGAAACTCAGATATGTTTTTGTGGATGTCAAAGGTCATATGAGGTCAACAGAAGTCAAAGTATGAAATTCTTGTACAAAATTGCAGCTTCAAAAGTCAAGTTGGGTAAACGTCATGCTTTGTATGTGGATCCAACTTAGTAAGAACTCAATGATTTATGTGGAGGTGAAAGGTCAGTGACTCCAAAAGCCCAAGCTTAGATGAACATCGTACTTGGTAGGTTAATCAACCATTTTCAGCACGAAAATCTCGTGAGCATATTTGTGAATTGAATGTTCTCATAAAAATAATATTTTTTATGCTCCTTTATGCTAGTAAATAATATGTCTCTTATGGACTAGCTCTAATTGTCTCATAATGGGGCTAAAAATTCTGGTATATACATATTTGGGGATTCAAACATGCTGTCGACTAATTAACTACTCATTAAACTTATCCCGACTTACAGGCACATACTCTTTATTTTATTTTCTGAATATTAACCTGATACTACGAATATACGTCACAAGTCTCTTTCATGATATCCCTTTAACATATAAAACTGATTCTGATTTCAGTGTTTTCTCTGCTTTTTACCAGGTTGGGAGCTGTTAAGTTTTGTGAACCACACAGCAAAAGCATGTCTTCTGTCTTACCGACTAATTATGTCCCTGATCCTCTCGAGGACTATAAAATAACAGCACATAAAACCGACTTGAACGTAATGAGATCTCGGATCAACCTATCTTTATATTCCAAAAGCACTTCTGACAGGAGCCGGTGATTTATAGATATTCTGGATGGGCGTTTTAGTGCGTTACAGATTCTCATGGGCAATTTCAGCCAAATTGAATCTGATCGTTGCCGCATTTAAGTTGCGAGTTATGTTCGGCCGATTCATAAAGGATTAATGCCCCACTTTGTTGGAAATGACCGTGGTGTTTGTGGGAGTAAAAGATGTCTTCGTGAAATGGTTTCTATTGGAGTGTAAATTACAAGATAAGCGTCGAGAAAGCCAGCATTTAACGAGAGTAGAGAGAAGTCTGTATGCAATTAAACAGGGAGGGGTAAACTGATGTCTCCATGGTAATAACGTTACCTGAGAGAGAGGGCGTTTTTACTTTACTGAAAGACAGTAGTTGCTTATTGTTGCGGGAGTTACCCAATAATATCCAAACACGGATTTCTGTGTTCCATATACATTCAGTCCATATACTGCAACATAAACGTAAAGCGTGAAATGGTCACGTTCCGAGTAAGCGAAATTGCGAGCCCCAACCATGTGTATGACTCATTATTTTGAACTACAGAGCCGCCTTTGAAACTTTGATTTCTACTAGATTATGAAATCGCATACAATACGAAAATTCTTGGTTGGTGTGAATGTAGGATAAGCGAAACGTTCAACGCAAAATTGTGTGGTTTAACTGTTAGGATGTTTGTTCAACGATTTAAAGCAAAACAAGAAGCGAATATTTCCAGATAGATTGTTATAAGAAGGAAATAAAAAAGTAACGATATCAAGGCTGTCATGTATACTTTTTATTAATATGCAATATCGATTTCTGACCGACAAAACACCAATGCTGACATGAAACAAGTAGGCTATATAATCCAGTCGTTTTGAAGGAACATCCTCCGAGCAATAACTTAAATAGCTCAGAGGGGTCTTGAAGTAACCTGCACTATTTTATTTCGAACAAAAATGACTGCAATCTCCCTAAATTCATAAAGACCGAACCACAATTGGAAGGATATAGATATAAGGTACATGAGTATTATAAATATAACATTTTACTTGCCATTTGGAGAACGTCATGTGTCTTTCAAAGTTTTGTTTGACTTGAGTCATATTTCAAGAACTACTATGCGCGCAGTTCTGAGTTTTGACATTCATACGAAGACTTATGCCGTTTGTTGCACGAATGGTTAATAGATTAGCAGTCTTCTATAGCATTTTAGCATATTCTTACAATGCTAACGGATTTAGTATTGGTCTTCAGATAACTGGGCATTGACATCAGCAATATTTTAATATTACATACTTTAAGCAAGATATGTTGTGGTGGTTCATTTATTGGGTTATTAAGTTTACTATTACTTACTTTCAGAATTAATATGAGCATACATATATGAGCAGAGTGCTAATATATGTAGTATATTTATATTATAGTTAATCTAAGTTCAAGCGGCATTCCTGGGTTGAATGTTATAAATGGTAGTGTGAAAATTAAGTTAGATGATTTCCATGGATTTACACAGCCATGTGTAGAGTCAAGGTTTTCTGAATATTGTGTTTCATGAATTCAAGGTAATATATGTCATATAGTTTCGTATATGTATCGAGGAAGGGAGGGATGGTGAATGGCTTGTAAGTTGTTTTACACCCAAGTTCAGTTGTTGTCCGTTCAACAAATTATTACTGTTATTAAAGTTACTCGCATGATAACCGGACAGCTGAAGTTCACCGATGCATACCATTCATGGACCGGGCTCGCATCACTTCATAACAATGCCTTGTTGGACCTTGATCGTTCATGAATTATTTGTTATGACTTTTCAGTTGGCTTTTTATTTGACTTGTAACTTGACTTGCAATAAAATCAAATGACTTGTGACTCGACTTGACTCGACTCGACTCGACTTGAGGAACATCGACTTGACTCGACTTGTAAGATGACTTGACACGCGGTAAAATCAAATGACGTGTGACTTTGCCGGATAAAAATGACTTGGTTACACACTGCCCTGACCTGAACGCCTATGATAACAATGGGTACATTCTAAATACTGACAGGAGTCTACATCAACTAGGTTTAGGTAAAGAAAACCTTTAATGAAAAGTTATGTATGGGCTGATGATTATGCTTGTCAAGATACAATGTTATACTTATTAATCTTTGCATTACACATTGCACTTTGCAATTTTCATAACAGACAATGCGTGATTAATAAATTCACATCTACGATTTTCTTCCTTCACAAAACTATGTAAAATACAAGTTCCTGCGGTGTTTACTCTTTGTATATACTGATTGGTCAATTAAATATTACAACTAACTGTTGACTGCAAGAAATAAAAATTCTTTGTTTTAGTTTGGTAATTAATATATATAGAGCTCACTGTTTTTTTTTCCACTAAACTTCACAGACTATGATATCTGAATTCACAAGTATAATATAAATGTAGTGAAGTGAGTCACCTTCAAGGAGTCTTAAAAGCTTGTGAAAATATCTTGGTTCCGGTTAGCATTCGTTTTCAGAGAACTCCCCCAGAAGAGAGCCTATCGCTGCACTCAGTTGGTTTACTGCTGTCAGTGCGCGATGAGCTTGCAACAAAGACTGCTGGAGTAAGGTTCAGATCTCGGATCTATTATAGAGGTAAATGGACAGTGATTAGGCATATTTTGGTTATCCGAGAAGCAATTTACAAATGGAGACACGCGTTATTGCATGTAGGGTTACTGCTAAATGCGTTTTGGGTTAAATCCCATTGGACGTCTTGAACAGAATCTCGTAGGCTATTTGAATTTCAATCATCAATTTGGAAAGCGTTATCACTTAATAATACAGGCAAACAAATTTCAACGGAAGAAAATAATCAATAGGCCTACTTCTAAACATCTCCGTGTGTAAGGCCAAGGAACACTTTTATACTAGTTTTAACTAGAGCCCTCGCATGGGGAAATGTTGATTTTTATTTTTAGTCCAAAACTATGTTTCTTAATATATGATTTTTTTTTTCTTTATTTTTTATGATTTTGGCTCATACAGGCTGAACACTTGACCACAATCAATTATTTCAATGGTGTTCGCCGAACTACGTCCTAGTGTATATAGGGGAATTTCATTAGTCTGTAAATATTTTTATTAAACTAATTTTTAACCTTAATGTTACCCCCCCCCCCCCAAAAAAAAAAACCCCCCCCCCCCCAAAAAAAAAAAACATGCCTTTGTAATATTACGAAAAGTGATGTCATGAGATTCTTGGAGTATATGATGGGATATTCACAATGTAATATAAATGTGTACATTGTTGTACGAACATTTTTGTTGATACTACTGTCGGTATTCGAATGAGGAAGACCTGGGCTCGCCACTTGCCACTCGAACGTAGTATGGAGGGGGTATAACCGAATCATAAATTGTTACGACTTGGAAATTGGAATACTATCATTCCATCATATTGTAATAACTCCCGGCTGGTCAACCGTGTTAGAGTTATGAACGATTATTTTCATATGCTGAGTGACCTTAATTGCGTTATAGTACTCAGATAGATAGGGCACATACATCACTAGGTTGATCATTTTAAGGAGACCAGTTGACAACATTCTACAAGATGTGCTTTAACAGCTAACGTGATAATAGTAGTAACCATTGTACCAATGGGACTGGTTGTTACAAGTTTCTGGCGTAAGTTGATCGCTGTTTACTGTTCATCATCTGTATTCATAATATGAATGCAGGTTTGACGAGAGGGATAGGGGGGGGGGGTAAACTCCAGGGCGAAGGTCATTTAGGCGCCCGGAGAATTATGGGACAAAGACAAATGTGTTCTTATTTTCCTAAACAGCTGAAGTTAAATTGAAAACTGGGTCCCTGTGATATAATTGTTCCCGGATTCCGACATGACCCTCGACGCAACTGGATGCAGTACTTGCTGAGTCGACCTTTGACCTTTGACCGCATGACGCCATAAATCACAGGAGGCACTAAATTCTAAGCCCGGGCAAATAACCAAGTCCATGGGCCGTATGGTTTAGGAGTAGTACTCGAAATTCTTTTCGCTCAAACTTGACCAAGTTTGACGTATAACCACGTGACCGGAGAAAGGTAGTCGGCTAGTAGCCAAATATTAGCCCCATGAAACACAAACACATTGCCCACAGTTGAAATTACTGTTGTGGAAGCTTATGCGGCGGGAAAATATTCAATATGTATGGGGATAGGCGGTGGAGGGGGCACACACTTCGAAAAGTACAGGGACATGTGACTTTGATTAAAAGAAGCAAACCGGAAAATTACCTCAAAATTTACCATTCAAGTGTTTGAATGTTTCTCTTTTAAACAAAACGGCCTTTAGAATTAGACTTCTAATATCACGAAAAAATCACTCTTTTAACAACAATACGGTACTTTCTTCATTATTTTCATTACCAAAATGGAAAAAGTATAGGCATTAACGGAATGGGTCACTTCTATCCTCAGGTGTGTGGGGTGGGGTGGGTGGGGTGGGGGCACGTGAGCTACAGAGCTGTAGAGACATATATTTATATGCACGGTATAGTTTATGAGGACGGCGCCTAACGTTATGGTTCCATGTGAAGTCACTATTCACTGCCACTTAACGCTTTCGTTCCCAAAGTTAATGACAACCAAAGACCGGACTCGGGAGCGCCTTTCATTAATTACACTATACCTTGGAAAGCTGAACTTTTATGGGTTTGAACAAAATTCTCTATTTTATGCTGCAGAATTCTGCACTAATATAAAGCAACTTCATTTATTCAGCCCATACTGCTTGTATATAGTCCCAAAGCTCATATTATAATTAATCTAACTAGGTCGAAGCAACAATGAGTTGCCATAAAAGTTTTGAGTACTTAAATATAGTGTGAGAACCATAAGTTTGGAAATTTATGGCTTTTAGCTGTTTGATCAGTATATTTTGAAGGATTTTTTTATGATTGCAATTAGCTGTGAGTATAAAGCGATATTTAGAAATACTCTTGATTCTATTCACGAAAATGTTTGATATATTGTAACAATAGATGCATTTAATAAGTACTCACCGCTGGGGGTGAAATTAAGAACTTACCAGAGAAGACGACATTTTCGTCAAACATATTAAAGTCAAACTCGATACGACTCACCCGTTAACTTGAACACACCAATATATTAGCCGCGCACTCAGGTAAAATCCAACCGAACCTGGCCGATGAAGTGGTTCAACAAGATCACCTAAGGCTGGATAAAACGAATCGTGAAAATACACATGTTTGAATAGTTGAAAAGAAGTGTCAAATAATTGGAAAAGATTAAGTACGTCAAGTGGAAGAGAATTAAGTTCGGACAAGCTAGAATGAAAACAGGATGATGAAAAAACGAAAGGATTACGTCAGTGAGAACCCTGTTTGTTCTTTCTATTTTCTTTCTATTATTCGCGAATAAATTCATAATAATAAGTGGCGAAAATATTAACGAAGTTATAGGAATACGGTATCCACATATCATTAGATGGAATGCTTAGTGGTTCTTTGAAACTGCGAAGCTAGAACGACATTTGCAACGTAGCGTGCACGGAATTTCAAATGCTGTGCATGGGGAGCAAACTCAAATTTTCCCGACAGATTGATTTAATTTAGGTAGCGAAACGAACGTTTATGGAAAGGCCAGAGGTAGAACCAGAATTTATGCAGGAGAGGGTGTGGGGTTGTTGGTGCCACTTTCCATATGTCTTATCACTGTTCCTCCAAAGAAAACTCCCCAGAAAAAATGAAAGGCTAAGGCTTTAAATGCTGCATTCTGAGGTTATATTAAGACTACAAATTAGATATATATTTAGATCATATCGCAAGGTATTGCTGATAAATACTCTTGAATTTTTACGTGAGGTTGCTGGATTGAAGCCTGATATAGTCCTGAGCCAGGAGTAGTGGTGTAAATCTACCCGGACCGAATGTAAATAATGCCCAGACTGAGCTCTTCTCCCAGCCATTACCCCCCCCCCCCGCCCCGCCTTTGCGCAGGTCACTGCACTTGCGTAGACTTGACTTTCTTTACACGGTAACACCGGTGCAGGCTTCCGTTTAACAAAACCAACATAATTTGCTAATATTTAAGTTCTCAAGAAAAGATTATTGTTTGATATAATTTTATAATCCAACATGCCATGTTAAAATGCATACAACATTGCATCAGACAAACTTTAAGTGACATGATGTCAAAGGTGGGTCACTAACTCTTCGCATATTTTGTATGGGAAGGGTTAGGCGCTTTTGTTCATCAACTCATCGCACACTATGTATTGGGGTTAGAGACTTTTTGTTCATTAACTCATTGTATACTATGTATTGAAAGGGTGAGGCAATGTTGCTCATCAACTCATTTTTCACTGTGTATGGGAAGTGGAAGTGAGTTTTGTTCATTCAACACTATGTACACTATATGTACGGGAAGGGTTAGACACTTTGTTCATCAACTCATTGTCCACTTTGTACGGGAAGGTGGACCTATACTTAAGTACATTGTTTTGCCGAAAGTTACCAATCAACTCAAACTGTTGCCTGAAAAAAAAGTTTGACGTTACTAAGATGTGCGGTCATATATAATAATGTCTTGAGAGCTACTCCAATCCGAAAAGATTTAATATGAGAAATGTAAATAATCAACATATCCCTGTTGTAACGTTTGACGAGCGTCCCCAAACGGGACTAATTACTTCACTGCATATTTATTTGGCTAAAAGCTCTGTAACGATCAAATGATGACAAGAGCATAAATTGATGACAGACATACTTGAACAGAACATCTGCACCAAGATAGCATTGCGAAGATATATGAAGAAGAATTATCCTTCCTGGTCTTCCAATGCACAGTGTACAATGAGTTGATGAACTAACCCCCCCCCCCTTCTTATACATAGTATATGATTTGGTGAACAAACGTCCCTTCCCCTCTGCATACGCAGTGAACACTGAGTTCAATTTCCCTTCCCTTACACAGCGGACAATAAACTGATGAATAACAGGGTGTTACCCTCCCCCTTCATAGTGGACAATGACTCGATGAACAAAAGAGTATAATTGACCAGGTACATTCTCCGTACTTTATAGGTCTCTGTTACTAAGGGAATATTCGAGGTCTCCGTGGGATTTTGTCATTTGTCATTACCTTTCCATGCACCAAGTACAGGAGTTTTACAACGATTACTTGTATCTCTTAATATCCATTGCTGAAGGGTGTTAAACATGATGGCCTGAATTGGATCGTTACAAACACATAGAGTATATAGGCAGCCTATATTTGCTAATGACGTCGATCAGAAACGATTTCAACGTAGTTGGGACCACATGTGCGGTTGTACTGAAAGCAAAATGAAATATGTGATAACATATTTCCACTGTTTACAGAAAAAGGTTTCAGGAAATAGTATCTCCTTAAAGACGACTGCTACAAGATTGGATATTTACCAACTATTGAGATATCGAGAAGTCAAATAATCAGACTCACTCACGAAGTTATAGTTTGTTGATAGATCGAAACCGTCTGAGAGAGGTTTACGCATGGTTACCATGGCCGAGCTTATTAAACATACACAACCATTTGTACCAATTAGTTTAGGGATGTAATAAGCTGACAAGTGCAATTCACTTTCAAAGAGGGACGTTCCTCTTGAACGAACATATCCTTCATCGGCTTTGAACATTGAATTTCTATATATTGACAAAAAGACATTTAGCATATCTTAGATCCAGCAATCTTAAAGGAGACACAAATGCACCATCATACGTCTATGGGATAGAGATAATTGTAACGAACAACTTTCCCAAACTGCTTATAAAATATCTTTTCCCAATTAGGGGTTATCATAGGTGTCACATTCCTGCATGTTTCAAGGCCCAAGACTTGAACTTGTCTAAAATAATGGCATCATCGAGCCACGTGCGTTTAAATTTTTACTATAGGGTTCTTTACGTATTCAAATGTTTATATTCTTAAAATTCCATTTTGCAACTCTGAATCTAAACATTGAATGGTTCATTGTCAACATTCTATCATGCAAATAGAAAGAAAAGAAAAACAAAAGAAAAAGTTTTAGATTGTAGTGGAACTTTGACTTTGTAAAGCGCTTTGAGATATTCGTTACGTTAAGCGCTATATTAATGTTAATTATTATTATTATTATTAT
>JAIPMN010019316.1:1832-13434 GCA_020650975.1 Apostichopus californicus
ATTTTACCATATTATGTCAAAAACAGGACAGGAGACAACCCCCCCCCCCCCTAGACTCTTCCCCAGATGGTGTTACAACTTAGCCCCCTAGTAAAAAAGAAGGTGCTGCCCCCCCCCCACTGGTACAAAAAGGAGTGAGTCTGAAAGTGCAATATTTCTTATTATGATCAAAGAGATATTAAGTTGATTGTCATATCACATTCGCTAATATTGTACTATGAACATAAGCAATTAGTTTATAGTGAAGTTCCAAATTATTTATTTAATTTTTTCACACAAAAAAAAAAACACAATAAAAAAAACAAAGGAAGGCAAGTAAATGTAAACTAAGCGTGAGAAAGGAAGTCCTTCAGGATCCGTGATGAACAAACAAGAGGATATTAATCTCACAAGGGGAAACATGCCGGAAAAAGGAACTGAGATTGAGAACCTATACACAAAGAAAAATATAAATAAACTTACTGTATACATGAGTAATTATAAATACAAAGTCAGCATGCTTGATCTATTGTTGATAAATTTCCCAATATAACCATCCTCATATCAACAATGCAGTTCATTATATAGTTTTGACTGTTTCACTTTCACTTCAAGGACTAAAGGAAAAGTTTTAGAAATGTTCTATAGATATCTTTATAAATCACAGTACATCAGTTAAAGAATGAAAGGAGCATGGGGCAGTGGCGTAGCCAGCATTCTATGGTTGGGGGGCAAGATTTTTCTTAAGGGGGGCAACCCTGTGATGGTTGATGGTAGGAATTACCAAGAAATTATTGGCACTTATTCTGTAGGACGTTATTGATCAACGGTCTCCGTATGTGGGTATGATGAAGGCCCAAAATGTGTAATATCTTGGTCTGATTACCAAGTTCTGACCTTATATGAAGTATGAACATTAGCCCTGAGGTATGAATACTTGTGATTAGAACTCGAAAAAGTGTAAAAGAGAAGTATTTTGAATACATCACTGGATTTCATTTGGAAGGGCAAGACTGTAGCACAAAGCAAATTTGGGGGGCGTTGCCCCCCCTGGCCCCCCTCTGGCTACGCCACTGGCATGGGGTGACAATTTGTTTTAGACTCAAATAGAATCATTGTTAAGTTTTAATGCTCTTTTAAGTAGTTCTATTTGGTGAAAAATCTTAGAAACACAAGTACACAGTTCGTTGACTCACATTGAGGAATTCTCTGCTGCGGTGTACTACTGTAGCATCCATGAATTATAACCAATCATCATATTTTCACTTGGAATAGTCCAGGGAAAAGTTTTGAATGGTTGGGGAAGCTTTTGAATTATGTTTGCTGATATAAGATCAAACTTTACCTTATTTTGTTTGGAGCAAGTTTAAAAATGTCCCAGCAGAGCCAAAGGCAATCATTCATTAATTTGCTAATCAACACAGTAAATGATTGATAAAGAAAATACTTCACAAAATAAATTGACAAAAAAAATGAGACTGATAAGTTCACACTTGAAAGATTTATAAATAAGATTCAATTAAATTTATGACCATAATTTTGTGAAATTAAGGAAACTTCATAACTGCTTAAATTGTTTGATCAAATTAATATGGAGAAAGACTGAACAGACTCAAAAATCTTCTGGTTTAGAAAAGATCAAATTCTATCCACTTTGACATGTGCAAGAATTCTCACATACATAGCTAACATTCCCCCAAGCTACATAATTTCATCAGGTTTGGCCTTTTTTATCAACAAATCCAGCTCTTGGAATATGACTTAAAGTCAAGTGTTTTACTACACTACAATGCTTATTGCTTGTATCTATATAATGTATCTTTCATGTGAACTGCCTGCGAATATAATGATTTGGTAAGAAATAAAGTACATGAAATCCCTTAACTGTACTGGTTTTGCAATTTATGATGGAGGATACACTTACCTGTCTCCATTCTACTTACAGGATGCACTTCCTCATCTACTTAATCTACTAAACTTATTCACTTTTCATGACAAGTACTATGTAAATTTATTCAATGTTGCAGACCACAATGCAAATTAATGTCAAATTCTGTGTTTTCTTCATCCATGCATTTGTTAGACTAGGTAGTCCAGTCACTTTGATTAATGAATCTGTACAGTCTGAAGGAGTAGCTATTGTGACATATAGGTACAGTAACCTGCATACGATCGTCAGTAATAAGTTTTGACATACATGATCTAACTTTACTGAATAAATTTTCTACAATTCAGAGTCCTATTCCTGCAAACATCTTGTGCATTACAAAACTGCTGTCATAGCAGAGGAAATGTCGTCAATGAAACAGAGGTTGGAAAAACTTCAAAGTTTAGCTCAATAATTAAATGCCATGTTGGGATGCACGTTTTGTTTTAACACATATTCCACTATATTATACTGCTATAGAAATTGAATTGCAGATATCACTCTTTGCCAAACAAAAAAAGATACATATATCGTTATTTTTATGAGTTATACATATCAGGCTGATATTAAGAAACTTTAATAGTGATAACAAATCACTGGATTGTTTTGAGAAAACTATGGACGAAAAACAACCAGACCGAGAGACAAGGAGAGCACTTATGAATATAAATCTTTAAAACCCTCGGGGACGAATTGCCTATGGTTACTTCATACCAGCACTGGTGGTTTGAAATCAGTGTTATGTAACATTATGAAGCAGAATGTCTACGATGCTTTTAGGCAAACATCAGAGGCAGGAAAAGAGAGAGAGAAGGTGACAAGAAGCAATATTATGGAATCAGTTCCCTGGCAGGGAAATAAGAATTTCTCATGGATATGATAAATTATTTCATCAAGTCTGTATAATGCGAGGCACCAAATACCACTCAAGGTTATAGAAAAACAGTGGCGTGGATATTAAGTATTGAATTATCCTAGATAGAAATTGAACAAATTTGGAGAAGAATATTGAGCAAATTTTTAATTGAACTCTTAGGATGTTTCAATCTATATTTTGACGGTCCGTCATAGCTTCTATTATGCAGGACCTACCCTTTGGAATGAACACCCTGCCCTGTCTCTATGCATTCCATTGACAGCAAAAACTTGTTCAAGTCCAAGCTCAAAATAAACTTCTTTCTCATTGCTTTCAGCTAATTGCACTTTGTTCCATTTTACTGTAAACGGGCGTTAGAATGCGTGGCAGCTTTTTGCACAATATAAATGTAGCATTAGTGGAGACTGTAATGCAAAAAGTTTCTTAAAAGTGACATTACTGTGGAACACTGTAGGAACTGTACGCTGATGCTCTAGCATAAGTGGAGCCCTATTCTGAAATAAATCTACAGAGAATTTTTTTGCAAACAACCAGTTTCCATTGAATTAGACAGGAACTTCCCAGAGTAGCATAATTGCATCTTGCCTAAAGGCATCTCGGATTGATCTGTAGGTACAGTGCATTCGTGTGTACACTCTCTTTTCATCATATAGTTCACACAATAATTATTTGGATAAACCATTTACTGCGCTGTCTAGTTTAGTGCTTTCATTTTCTCACTGCTATTTATACATTGATTTACAAACCTGTTCAGATCCTACTTTCCTCAGGGAGATCCCGAAGGCTCCCAGCTTTTTCCTTGATACTTTAAAAAAAAAAAAATTTTTTTACAAAAAGCAATAATGGCATGAAATTGTCAAATTACTTGATGGTGTTATATTGAGGAGCAAAATTCATGACCTGGGCAATTATAGCTAATATGTGATACAGAAATATTTGGTTAACAAGGCGTTATGTTATGACATCTGGGGAGGGAGGCGAGGGGGAGACTGGAGAGATAAAGAGGACCTACAGTATGCTGATGGATGGTTAAAGGTTAATTAAATCAGTATTGCTAAGTCAGAAATTGGTCACCCATAATCAGAGCTCAAAAAACATGTTATTGCCTCTCTAATAGCATACAGTAGTTACTGAACCCAAGACACATAATTTTGTCTATACTAATAATGCATAATTGATGTGAATAATATGAGAATAAAAAAAGTACTTACAATTGTAAACTTTCAGAAATCTTTAGCCGGCTAATATTTGCGGGGGCGATACTTATAATCCTTAAAGACCCACTACAAGCTATCAACCCATATGATATCAGAGTTAAATTTTAAGATTCTTCTGATATGCTAAATTGCGGCATAAACATCCCCCATGGTAACGAGCAGCAAACAAACAAATATAACAAAGAGTAAAAGAAAAAACAACAAAAACAATGTACTGTACATTAATTATAACCACATCTCATCATGGAGGAGACCGTCTACTGTCAAACCCTAATGGCAAAATACCAGCACATTACAAACTAAATTAGATATCGGTTATTTTCAAGTTAGCTCCAGGTCAGTGATTAAGAAGGGGCTGAGAAGAGGGCATGTCAACGCGACTTGCTTGATGAGTATATATGAGGTATATATATCTTATATTAGAATCCTTTGGTTATTTTGTCTTCGTTTCATTTCATTTAGTTTTATCCCCACTACAAACATAAAAGTATCTATAAGACAGGAGTGTCAAAGATTAAGAAAATATAAAAATATAAATATTAGTGTAAAATAAAGAAAGCAAAAGGATAATAAAGTGTTAAGTTACAAGAATTTGTCATACAACAAAGCTTCTGTTTAATTAGAGATTGCAACACTTTACATAAATGAATTTCTGAATGATTAGTTTATTCACTATTTAGTTATCTATTTTTATTTCTTTTGGAGGGGGGGGGTGTTACCTGCAGCCTTTGTGCTTTTTTATAACATTGTGTTTCAAATATTGTATTTTAACTATTTTAATGGCTAGGATTAGTTTACAGTTTTAGTGTTACCTTCTTGTTTTGTATTATTATTATTATTTTTTTTAGTGTAATAGTGCCTCATCATGTTTCATAGAATTGTTGCACTTTATAAACATTTAATTATTATTATTATTACAAGTATTGTATATTTTGGCAAGATATGAAGATTGCATAAATATCCATTGGCTTTAACTTATTCAGACCATTTAGTGCAAGACACAGTTAAGTGCTTCATATGCTTCCATCCTTCCCATACATGAAATGAAACAGACAAACATAAACAAAGAGATTATCAAAGAATTTAAGGCAAAACAAAATACAAGTTACTGCATACATACGGTATATACTTTATCAGCACTTTATTTGTCAAACTTCACTAGACAAATTCAAGAAGTTTTACGACCTGGATTGGATTTACTTCTTTGTCTCATTTTAGACCATGACAAAGGGCTGAGAAGAAACATGACGATACGCTTTCATGACTATGATTAGAGACAATGTATTATGCTTGGGTTGACAAAAAAATGATAACTTTAAGGATCCATTTCAGCGAACCATCCATGCATCATACACATAAACGACCAAGTGCGACCAACCGTGATAATAGAAATTTCCGCAAACAGAAATAAAGCAGATAATGAGCGGGTACATGAGAAACTTGACTACGTTGTATTTTATATTTTCTTCACAGATCTATGTCGTCTACAAAAACAAAAATGTCAAAACATGGATTTGGATTATGGCCAATTAACCAGAGGATGTACTGTAATAGGTCACATGACATAATGTACAATGATGTTCACAACCTCTGCCTAAGTGCATTATCACATTAGCAAGTTGACAGTTTTGACCATGGACATGATTATTCTGCTAAAAAAATCATCCTTTCACTTACAGATGGCTTTGAGTTTCATCTGCAAATTCTGCAATGCATGAACTTGATGAAAAAGAGGTGATGGATTTAAAAGTGACACATCAGAGAAAGTTGAGCGAACCTGAAGTGTCCAAAATGTAATGCAAATGTTGTGTATTTTAGTGTTTCGTATGGGGATCCTGTTGGTTTGTTTAACTCAATATCTTTTATAAACGAAAGCAGTGGCGGAGCGTCCATACAGTAAGGGGGGGCGGATGCCCCCCCTGACGGACTCAAATGGACTGCTGGCACCCTTTTCAGCTTTTTACCACTTTTTACTTATTCGCGATTATTGACTTTTTTATTGCGCTCTCATCTACCTATTGACATTTGTCACATTTTGTTGGTGTAATGTATGACAAAATGCTCTAACGGCGGAACACCCATATAAACTTCCGATGAAACCTATTTATTCTTCGTTTGTCTGCATATTAGCAAGGCCCGGAAAGGGTCATTTCTGGCGATCTAGGGAGTATCTTTACTCAAAAAATTCTGGTTCGCTCCGCGCCAACCTGTGGTGGTGCTCCGCTTAGATAGTGTCGAAAGCGCCCCTACAGACAATTTTCGCCCCCCCTGACCAATACCCCTAGCTCCGCCACTGAACAAAAGGGGGAAATAACACGTAAAAAAGGCTGCAATGAAAACCTGTAGTAAACCTAGTAACTAATTACTTTCTGTTGATTGCAAAAATTATGTCTCTGTATCTGAACAGTTACATATGACTTACTTTTAGAAAAGGGAAATATTTACTTGTTGTTTAAACTTCTATGTCTATAGATGAACTATAGATACTGAATCGATGTTCCTTTGGACAAACTTGATGCTACAAAAAAAACTAAAGAGTACAAAGGTGTGTCAATGACATAATTCGATTGAGCTATTGCTAT
Source organism: Apostichopus californicus (assembly GCA_020650975.1). Classification (NCBI taxonomy): domain Eukaryota; kingdom Metazoa; phylum Echinodermata; class Holothuroidea; order Aspidochirotida; family Stichopodidae; genus Apostichopus; species Apostichopus californicus. The sequence goes on from JAIPMN010019316.1 coordinate 8,415, forward strand.
GACTGACACACCACCAAACCTTGATCTATTTAAATGACATCGGAAACGAAGCAGATCATTAAGAGTGTCTGCAGCCTTTTTCTCTGGTAAAGGTAAAATGTTGAAAGTTTTGGTTGTCACAAGATGTTGAAATTGAATCAATTATCACTGTTGAAAAAATATATTCTTGATGTCTCAAAATTGTCAACAAGAATTGAGACATCTTGTTTTCTCATGAGACATGGCAATTTTCCTGTCCTTTATCCTGGACCTACAGTACTGTCCCTTAAAAATCTTGTAACATATACAGAGCTCTTTATGTTCTTACATAAGGAAGTATTTGGTAATTTAGTGTCCAAGCATTGCTTAAATAACTCAAGCTAATTAACCAATTGACTTAATTCTCTGCAAATTAAGTGGATTTTGTTACTGACAGTCTTTCAGTCCAAAGGTTATGTTGGCTTGACAGACTTTGATTTGATGTTTGGCCTACAATAAGGCTTCACCACTGGTACTGTAGATTCAGCCGAGATTATCCCAAACGTTATATTAGATCCCTGAAATACCTTTATTTTGTATGATTGACCAGACTAATGGAACTTTGTTCAATTCAGGGACAAATAGGGGGATGGAACAATGATTGACCCCAATTACTTTAATAATACACCTAGGTAATAAGCCAAGGTTCTGACCTAATTATCAGAATGTATTAATGAACCTTCTTTGCATATACTGTAGGCCTTTACAATTTAATCGTTATTGGACCAATGAGCATTCCAAGTATTTAAGGGAGTAACAAGCTATATTTAAAGTAGAACTTTGTGTACGTTGAGTTTGATATTTGTTATGTTTTTGGCTACTAAAATCCAACATAGTGGTTCATGAATTAGAATCATGCAAGTTAAATTCAAGTAATGTAGCAAAAGTACCACATTGTGAAAATTTTGATCAACGTTTTGCATGTTAAGTGGCAACATATGTTGTGAATTCAATTGATTAATTATTAATTACTCCCTCCTTAAAGTAAGGTGCTTTGATGGAAAAATTGTAACCTGTTTTTTAGTGTTTATATTAATATTGCAAAATTGTATACATATTTGAATATAAGTTTGGTACATTTGGTAAAATTACAAAATTAAGAAAAAAATTTTTTCTAATGATGTAACTGGTCATCAATAAGACAGATCTGTCAGAACAGTATTACCCCAAAATAATTTACTTTAAAATTATTTCACCAAACTTACCAAAGTGACAGCCCTCCCAGTGGTCACTTGCCATATTGGAACAAATGGCAATTAATAGCATTAAATTGATTTTTAAATACATACATACTGTAAAACTAAAAGAGGGAACTAGCTTCATGCAAGCAAGTACAAATACATTGCACAGCCACCATACTTTCACTCTGTATCATATGTTTAAGAAGTCTTGTACATACTGACCTTACTAAAGACCAGGGAAATTTTCTTGTGGTATCTAATAGTCCGAGGAAGCCAAAATTTCTGTCCGGACAACCAAAATCTGCTGTGGCAGTTGTTTGGCAGACGACTAGTCGTTTACATTAAATTCAAATTTGCATGATATAACTATATTTAAGGCCAACCGCAAAATAGGTGAATGATGTACATAATGCTGTCACCCTCAAAGCTGGTGTTCTGTTTACCATTAACCTTCACATCTCTCCTACATTGTACAGTACTACATCTTACAGTGATGTTCTGGTCATGTTAATATCGCTACGTACTTCGGTCAACCACATTTGATATTCAGGGAAACAAGACGTATATAATGCCTGGTTGTCTAAATTAGGACAACCAGAAAAAATCCTGAAACATTTGCATACTATGCCATATAACACCAGATAAATTTATGTCTTAATTAACACAACTTACAGTAAGCCTTCAATCTGATTAATGTACAATAGGTTGAGGCACTATAGAATGTTCATAATGGTGGAATTTTTTTACTTTTATTAATTAACTTTTGACTAGCTGCAAAACATTACAGCCACCCCATCATGCACAAACTTGAATTTATCCAAGTGAAAATTCTTGACTACATAGGTTTAGCTTGTCCCAGGGTCTTAACACTTCCAGGCCAACTGCCAGGTCTTGGGGTTTTTTGTTCCAGATATACTCTGCATACATGGACCACTCCAATTTTTAGTGTACGTAATGGCCGACTCACAATGGTAAAGGAAGTACAAAAAGTTTTTTGTTTGTCTAAAATCTTAAATATCTTTATGCTGATGTTTACAAATTCTGGGTGCCACCCATGCATTTGTCACAAATGACAGAGCCTTCTAAAGTATTTGTGTATCACTTGTTGTTGATATTGCAGTTTGGTGGGGCTGGGTGGGGGGGGGGGGGGTTACAGTCCAGAATTAATTTTTTTTCTTTATCCCCCTCATAATTTCTAACCTCTCTTGTTGTATAGTCACATCTGCATGATACCACAGGACATACTATATTTTGCAACTTGAATAAATTCCACCGTCACATGAAATTGGGTTGTCTTACGCTTAAAGGGTGTGAAGACTCGCGCACAAAGAAACGTCTCATGCTGGTAATCTGACCTAGTTTTGAATGAGGTCTAACAGAAGTGCTAGACACCACCATCGATCCCAGAAAATACACACAGCTTGCTACCATCGGTAATTAGACACTTGTACATTCGATACATGCAGCTACTGTCACCACAACACAGTGTACATAGCAGCGATGGACATCTCAGGTCCAGATAAAAGATAACAAGGTATCACATTTCATTACTGTCTGCATTTGTGAGACAAGAAAAAACTTCACTTGCAAGCAACGGAAAGTTAACTTTTTCAGATGGTGGCACGCGGTTTGGGGCGAGTCTTCAATGCCTATAAGCAGATCTAAATCACAATCTAAAAGATCTAAGACACCAATGTTGAAAAATTATATGCTTTTACAGAAATTGACCAGATTTTCATCACAATTACAATTCTTATATAAGGGAAAAATGTGAAAGAGTTATAAATTGTAAATAACACATTGCAAAACTTAGATACGTTGTTACAATTCAATACATCTAGCTGATACTAGACCTAATGAGATAAAATTCCCAGTTCTGTCAATCTGTGTTACTTAATTTTACTATAGGCCTAAAGACCATAACACCTGTGGCAGTATACATCTTATTAGATGTTTTCATTATCTAATTATTACTGTTTACTACACAACTGCATTGTTGAAACCCATATTTGGGGGCATATTTAATCCAAAGGTATAACATCTTGGCCTCGACCTATCTTGATAAGTGATAGTAGGATAGCGGCCTAACGTTTGCTAGGACTATAGCGCTACCAAGTACAGTACCAGTCATATGCGCACTTACGCAATAGTAACTTTGTAAACAAAATCATTAAAGCATACATAAGCTGCATCTGACAATGGAGGTATCTGACTTTGGTGTTAGCATTTCAAAAGACGCATGTGGGTGAGGTTGACGAAATTAGCAACGACTATTTTGCTACACAACCAAGGTCTAACCTGGCTAGAACAAACGAGTAATATAATGGTCTAGCTTGTTATTCTAGATTACCGATACACTTACCCGCTCAATGACAGACAGGAAGTCCAATCTCCCAACGAAACTCGTACACAGTATAACTTCAAGTGAGCTGTCTCGAATTCCCACGATGAGTATGCAACGTTAGTAAAGAAGTGAAATTAACAAAGCTGTGCCAGCATTCTTGAAGTTACTTAAGTATTGTGACTGAGAAGTTCTGTGATTTTAGAGTAAGAGATCCAGAAATGTTTAGATTAGACGTGAAACACGGAAAGCAAGATCAACGTGTGATGAATGAATGGATTCCACTGCTACCTGTTGTTATCATTATTGTAATAGCTACAACGAAAGCTCAAGAAATTTTCCGGTGTAATAAAGTGGTCACCTAAACACAACACTGTTGTACTTTTATTAAAGGGACATTCCCGTGACAGACGTTTGCCGTGTCAGCTGTTTGCCTTGTAGGAAGTCAGTCAAGAAAATATTAAACACTGCACTGGCTCACATGTCCTAATTTTTTATTTGTTTGGGCTTTTTCCACAAAACTGCCAGATTGTTGGACAAATAGAACACTCTGTGAACCCCAAGAAAAGAGGGATAAAAAACCCAAGAGGAAAACAATAGGGGGATTCCACCCACGAGCAGTTGACTAGCTCTGAAGGGAAGGGGTTAGGGAACCGAGGCCCACAAATATTTGCTTTTAAGAAAACTAGGTTCTGCCTGCCCTAATGGAAAATCATCCCTCCTCTCACCCCCCCCCCCCCACCCCACACTAAATAAGTAAGGAATGCTCCTGCCCACAAGTAAAAAGAAGGATTTTACATGCTCAATTCTGCAAAACAGTTTTAGCTTATGCCTGAAAGCAATAACTGAAGAAAAGAATGGGGTTGGATCTTTAGAGGTGCAAAAATAATTGAAAGGTAGGGTACGTTCCAGGCTTAGGGCAGCCCCAATTGTATTCAAAGTTTCTTAGCTGTAATATTTTTAAGCTGTAATAATTTTAAGTTAAACACTTTTTATGCAATTTTGTAAGTGCTTTGAGATCATTCTTTGATGTAAAGTGCTATATAAGAATAATATATTATTATAATATATTTTTTTTCCTCCATTTATTCATCGTTTATCATCAATGCAAACATAAATTTGCTTTAGATTTGTAAGTAACGTCTTCATTTTTTTTTGTAAGCATATATATTACATGGAACACCACTTTTCGAGCACATGTGCAAGTATATATCAAAATACTAGTGTAAAGGAAACGGAATCGATATGGCTTAATTGAATAAATCAGGACATAAGGAAAAGGCGTGCCATAACTCCACAAAAGTTACTTTATGTTTTCTACAGCTGGAAGTTCTTAAATAGTTGAACCTTTCAATACTGATTATGAATTTGAATTTAAAGGGAAAAAACTTTCTGATACTTCATATGAAATACTATATTTATGATTGCAAAAGGAATGAACGAAATCCATTAATCATATTATTATTATTATTATTATTAT
>JAIPMN010019318.1:0-15123 GCA_020650975.1 Apostichopus californicus
TTTTAAAGTACAACTGAAATTTGCTAGAGTTAACTATTTTTCAGGATTCTGTACATAACTTGTATTTTTTCAGCGTTAGGTATTCCCCTTCATTTCTTTGCAATCAAATTCATGTTTATATTTACTTTACAAAACTTTATGAGAATTCTTTAATTCACAACTTCGAAGATACCGGAAAATATTGACTGTTTTCCATCGAGGTCCCATCTGATGTGAATAGAATTATGTTACAAGAAATTCAAGATATTTCAAGATGCCTTCAAAGAACAATTCAGGAAAATTTAACCCTTTTACCTTAAAAGTACATCTCTTTGCTTCACTGTGTACCCCCCATTTGTGATTCATGACTAGAATTTTTCATAGAATATTCAAAACTTTTGAAAACGTATTCACTATTCAGAGATGTATTTTGAAAAGTGAAGTTGTGTTGTGTGTAACGTTGTGTTGGTTTGGAAGCTTTAAACTATTCGCACATTCTGGTATTCATTTGAAAGTGTTCATAACTATTATTATTATTACTACTGTCTTAAGCAGGGGTTAGTTTTTCACAGATATTAAATGCCCTAGTTTTGCTCATAGACTACTTTTCTTTAAAAGGATTGACCTAGTTTCCATTAATTCTCTGTATCGTGAGCACCCGAAATAAATGCAGTAGAACAAACGAACAGTAGTGTCATTGTAACTTTTTATTTGATAAGTAAGTCTAAAAATAAGAAAACTCTCCATAAGATTTGTGAAAATTCTTTACAGAAGAGAGGATATTTGGTCATATTACAACTTTTGACAATTATCATCCATATCTTGATTGTCATTGGACTGTTTCACAAGGAAATGTGACATGACAAGGTTCTTTGTTTTATCATAGTTCCTATGATAGGAGTATGGGCTGAGGTTGCCACACTGTGGTGCATTACAAATACGGAATGAAACCATGCATGTATGCTGTATGGGTAATTAACACCAGGATATCATCCAGCGATTCCTTTAATGTGATGAGTCGGGAATTCACCGGCCAGTTCCATTAGCTGGCCAGTATGTGGGATATTTGCAGCTTTGGGCAGAACTATCCCCAGACAGGCCTGATGGGGGGGGGGGGCTGCCCTGGAGTCAATGCACTTAATGAAACTTCAAAAAGGGGCCTGGTGGCATCACCCCATCCCCAAACATGATTTGGCTATCGATGCCTGTTTCCAGGGTACATTCTATTTGATGAGTCAATTCCTTTGAAGAGTCACAGATACATCATCCATTGAGTCCTGCAATTTGATAATTCAGACACTCAAACTGATTCCCACCATCATATGGCGAGTCCTATAACGAGATGAATCAAACATTTGCACCATTAGGGGTGAGAAACCCCAGGGTACAATAATGTTTTGAGTACACACTCATCCGAAGCGTGAAATCACCGTCCTGGACAGGATCTGGTCCTCGACGCCCCTGTATCTAAGGCACATTCATTTTGATGAGACGATTCATTTCAAGAGTGAGATAATTGGATGATTCAGACATTAGTACCATTAGGCGTAACTATCCCCAGGGTGTCCTCCAGCTGAAGATCTCCGAGTTTCTTTGCTTCCTCGACTTTGTCCAGCAACTCTTTCCTCATTTTGGAATACTTGGCAATTAACAATCCGACTCTCTTGAAGAACTCTTCGCCGTACGCCGAGAGACCGTCGATTCCCAGGTTGGTTTCGTGACTACTACCACCACTGACTGTTTGAATGGAGTTTGCACAATCTTGCAACTGTGATAGAGAAACCAGTGAAAGCAATATGAAAAAAAATGATAACATTATACATCATAACATTACAATATACCTCAAGTATAATGAATGAATGCAATTTGTATGCAACGTTACTGACAAAGAACACAATACACACTCCTATGCCTGTGTTATCCAGCCAGCCAAGTTGTACAATGTGTGGGCAAGGAAATTGATTTTACGGGATACAGTGAACTTTTGTGCCTGACTCGTCCGCCACAGTACTAGAGGATGTACCTACTTAAATCAAAAGTCCCTACATACAAACACTCCAAGGCATATGTAATGTCAGTTTGTCCTTTCAGTCAATACAGTAAAATTAATATTTAATTTATGGTTGGATACAAACATAGCTCTGAAATTATATATATGACGCAGTATCTCAACTGCAAACTACCTGATGTCAACGAGACATTGAACAAAGAATGTAATGGTTAGTTGTACTCCAAGAATTATAAAATAATGTTGTATTGCAAGAATACTGTTTATCTTTTACTGGTTTCTCATGTATTATTATTGTCTCTGTAGTTTCATCCTTCTATTGTTCCCACTACTCATCAGATGGTCCTCCTCTCTATTACAATCTTACCTTGTCAGCGTGACCTTTGAAAGATGAAAGGAAAGACTTGAGGGCCTCCTCGGAGGAACTGTCCTTTAAGGTGTTAAATTTGGCTAAAATATCTACAAAACAGGGGAAAAAATAATAGTTATTTGTACTGTCTAGATGTATGGCAACATACACTGAATAATACAAAATTCAGGATTGGTTAAGACCAAAAAAGTGCAATTTTAGTTTATATCAATGGCCAAAATCATTTTATTGATTTTTTAGCAACAATATTCTGGCCGTATTCACCATCACCCTTGCGACAAATCTTAAAGGAGAATTCAGGTGGCGGACAACGTAACACTTATCATTAAGAGAAAAGTGTTCCAAACTATCTTGTCCCTTACGTGAGATATGGTTCAAGAGTGAATGTTATTTATTTTGACTGGGTTAAACCTTGATTCTTCCAGGGAGTGGATCATAGTAGGTAGGTACTGTAGGTGGTGTGAGTATCATCACCATAGCGATGTTCTTCACAAAGATATACTTGCCTACCATAATCTTCTTGATAATTTGTCCTTGAAAAGTGATACATCTTGAATATTTGCTTAGCTGCTAATGTTCTCTTTATAAAGAATGTTATAAATATGAGAACTTTTTGTAGAAATCTTATTTTCCTCTTTTGAGTAAGTGAGTTAAATAAAAATAAAGAAAAACAAAAATCGGTTTGAATTGAAATGACATCATTCACCCTGTTGTTGCCAGATGCATAATTAATCAAATAAAACCAAATTTGAATAATTTCATCCTTTTGCTGTACAAAATGATATGAGGATGTGATTTTGAACCTACAAATTGCAGGGAAAAAAATTCCAGCATTTTTGCTAAGCAATCAATTTCAGCCAATGGGATATCCCTTTAAGATGTTGGATTATCACATCTTTCTATTAATGCCAAAGTAATTTTCAAATATTTTAACAATTTCTAGCATGCTAACAGGTGAAATGAAATTGATGACCTGTACATACGTGAAGTATTAAGATATTCCACATAGGCAAGACCTTTGAAAGGACAAATGACATTAAAAATCCACATTAGCTTGAAGCTTTGTGATTAGGAACATTATCTTTCTGAATATTTCATCTCTAGCAACCAGCATTACTGTGTGAACTGTCTGAACATCACAACCTTTGTTGAGTTTCTAACAATGAGTGTTAAAAGACTCACATTAATAATATGGGAAGTAATGGCAATAAAAAAGGACAAAACACATAAAAATAATAAATAAATGTAAAAATCAAAAGTTACCTAGCAGGGGCATGCATATAGAATCCTTCATATCTTTTTCAAATACTTGGTAAGATTCCCTAATAATGTGGTTAAAGAAAGCAAAGACAAAAAAAAAAAACATATTAATCTAAAAGAAATTCTGAAAATCTGCCAGAAACAAGTTGAAGATTACAAAATGAGAAGCTTGTAAAAATAAGCATAACAGCTGAAGTTATCCCATAATAAGGGAAAGGGGAAGGGAGGGAGTTATCTGAGACATTATTTATTGTTAAAATGAAATGTCAATGGTGGGAGGAAAGGGGGGGGTGCATCATACTAGCAAATAAGTTGAACACTAATCATTAAATCACATGTCAGAGCAGTGCAAACATTCAATACCTTGTTAGTGCAGTAGCAAATGTTGCATTGCAAGGATCAGAACATACTAGCTTTTTATTTTCAAGATAAGATTCCCTAATAATGTGGTTAAAGAAAGCAAAGACAAAAAAGAAAAATATTAATCTAAAAGAAATTCTGAAAGTCTGCCTGAAACAAGTTGAAGATTACAAAATGAGAACCTAAGATATGTTTTATCTTTAAAATGTAATGTCAATGGTGGGAGGAAAGGGGGGGGGGGGTTGCATCACACTAGCAAAAAAGTTGAACACTAATCATTAAATCACATGCCAGAGCAGTGCAAACATTCAATACCTTGTTAGTGCAGTAGCAAATGTTGCATTGCAAGAATCAGAACACACTAGCTTTTTGTTTTCAAAGAAGATAATACTGTTATTTCTATTTAATTTTAGTCTGTTTGTTAGTTTGCAGAATTCATGTTTTGTCTTTGTTGAAACTTTGAAAGCTTGCTCTTCTAGTGTTGTATTTAGCGCTATACAAGTTTATAAATAATAGTTTATGACTCAACAACTATTTTAAACTGAGTCCAAAGCTTTTTATCATTTAATCGTACGAGAATGCAATTCAAGAAAGAAAGAATTCTGTTCCAACTTACTTCAAGGCATCAAATATTGCACGAGTGTATTCCATCTGTAAATCATAGACGTCCTGATGAAATCTAAGCTCCTCAGAACATGCCTTATACTGTAAACAAGATTTGAAAACAACAGCATGTCTCAGAAATTAAACAATAAATAGAACATTATTTTCTGGTTCACATGGATAAGGAATGACATCCTTCTTTCATACGGCTAATGGATAAATGGAAAATAATATCTTGCATCTCAATACAGATGTGTCATGGCAACAACCAATCAAATTAGTGGATATATATTAAATAATACATAATAAAGGGGTATACCTCACTCCATTTTCAAATTCTGATTTTGACACTATTCAAGAAAAATGAAATGAAACAACATAAATAATTTTCTTTTCTCTTCTCTTTTTTAAATGTTTACCTCCAACTTAGCAACTTCTCTGGAATAATTATTGGCCTTCAGAAGAGCATCTACAACAGCAAGTGCCTATAAAATGAAGGAGAACATTTATTATTCATTTGGTCATCAATTAAGATTACAATAAATGAAACACACACCACAATGTATTTTTGTTAAATGAATGTAATTTACAGTGTAAACAGTGATTTTAATTCGATTCCAAACATGCTGGCACTTTGAATGTTTTAATAGAATTATTTATCACACACAAAATGCAAATCAGAACTTTTCAAGGTTATGGACTTTTTCTTCATGATTTGACATGAAAGCAGATTGGACGTTTTGGAAACAGCATTTCACATTTATTAGAAGCGCATCAGTCTACTATTATCAAATGTTCCCTGTAGAACACTCTAGCATGAAACAAGACTACAGAATCAACTCATTAATTCAGTCTTTGACAAGTCCACTCATTTCCTATTTATGTCATATGAGCAATCAGTCCAATTATGGCATATGAAAATTAGCACAGAACAACAGCTATCGCATACGACTCGCATCGGAAAATGTAAAGTTGAGCCTGACAATTAACAGCTGGTAACATTATCCTCGTGCCAATTTGGGCCTTAAAACCACAGACATACGTACTGTCAGTTAAGTGGACCACGAAGGGCATAGTACAGTAATTGTGCAAGCTTCTCAGTTTCAACAAAGAAAATCTCTTTGATTGGATATCCTTCTCACTAACACATCCCTGATATTAAGCCTTTAGTCTGATATTACACTCATTTACTTACTCACTTACATACCAGGAATGTAATCAGGAATACTTGAAGGCAGGGAGGATTTGTGCAGTAGTGTGATCCACGTCCTGGAGGAGAGGTCTCAGGGGTGGGTTTTCCTCCTCCCCTTTGGAGAATTTTTGCAAATGAAGTATGCTATCTCTTTCCTATTCTGGTGCTAACTTCTGTGCCAAGTATTCACCCATTATTTTGGGAATGGCAAATTTTTTTTAAATTAATGATCACATAATGTGCCGGGGCAGAAATGTCAAAATTGCTGTTTGTGCTGGGTGGCATTTAAAACTGCCGGGCGCAGCCACCTGCCGCCATTTGGCCTGAGCACATCTCTGACAAACACAACCTGTCGTCTAACTTCACATTGTCATTCATTGAGATAATCTCTTACCTGTTTCTGTTTGCTTCGAGGAAAGGATGGTAAGGCAGAGAGAACACTCTCTGATGTAATCTCGGGATGGATGCTCTTCCTCAGAGCAGGCTGGAGAAAAACAGGAGAGAAAAGTTAAGATACAAAACAGAGAATATTCAACCAGTAACTATTTAGTCACTTCTTCAAATCATTATTTTTCTTGTCTTTCATTCTTCTGGGTATTTCGAATCCCTTTTTAACCGATTCCACAAATTGATGATGGAGACACATACCAAAAGTCATATTTTCAGATAACTTTAACATACAGGGGGAGGGGAGGAGAAGGGGGAGGGGAGGAGGAGGGGGAGGGGAGGGGGAGGGGAGGGGGCTTTAAATCAAGATTGACTATTGATATTCTCTGTCTCTGGTTCAAATTTCAATTTGAATTTATTTAAACTTATACTTAACAACTAATCCTTAAAATTTACTTAACCATCTTGAAAAACTGGTTAAACGATTAATTAAAGTAGCCATGCATGTTTGTTTTTAAAAATAGCAAATAAATAGTGTGAATATCAATAATTGCTCTGCTGATAAAGAACTCTATATCTAACCATCAAGGAAGAGGTTACAAGTGTTTACCTTATTTATGTGGCAAAGAATACCTGTGAATATTTGACCTATGGTGCAGAAGATACAAGTGTGTATATCTAACCTATGGTGCAGAGGGTACCTGTCAATATTTGACCTATGGTGCACAAGATACAAGTGTGGATATCTATCCTATGGTGCAGTGGATACAAGTGGATATCTATCCTATGGTGCAGAGGAAACAAGTGGATATCAAACCGATGGTGCAGAGGATAAATGTGAATATTTGACCTATGGTGCAGAAGATACAAGTGGATATCTAACCTATGGTGCAGAGGTTACAAGTGGATATCTATACTATGGTGCAGAGGATACAAGTGGATATTAAACCGATGATGCAGAGGATACATGTTGCAAAGGATGTTTTTGAATATATTACCTATGGTGCAGAGGATACAGCACATCATACCTATGGTGTAGAAGCTACAAGTGGATATCTACCTAAGGAGTAGTGGGTACAAGTGAATATCTAGCCTATGATACAGAGGGTGCAAGCACACATCATATTCAATCATTAATTGCTACATACAATCGTGTATACTTCAGACGAGCATCTTACCCATGGTGCAGCAGGAACTAGTAAAGATAGTTCCATGAGATTTTGACAGCATTCAGTCAATAAAGGCAGGGTTGTAGCGAGCAAGGACTCTGACCTATCCTGTAAGAGTTTGGCAGCTGGGAGGCTGACAGTACTTGTGGAGGATGGAGCAGTTGTTAGATCATGTTGAAGAACAAGAAGCTTCTTGAGCAGGGAAAACAGCTTGGACTCTAATTTACTCTGTTGTTAAAGACAAAAATTATGCAAATTTCAAGCATCGGCAGAACACTGATTATTAATCATGTTTCTGCAATTTCATGAAGATCAACAACAAGAATATTATCAACATCATTGACAGCCAGGCTTTGTCCCTGTCATGGTAGACGTACAGAGAGGTACCTCACTGGTGGAGGTACAGAGATGGTACCTCACTGGTAGAGACACAGAGATGGGACCTCACTGGTGGAGGCACCGACATGGTACCTCACTGGTGGAGGTACAGAGATGGTACCTCACTGGTGGAAGTACAAAGATGGTACCTCCTTGGTGGAGGTACCGACATGGTACCTCCTTGGTGGAGGTACAAAGATGGTACCTCACTGACAGAGATACAGAGATGGTACCTCACTGGCAGAGGTACAGAGATGGTACCTCACTGGCAGAGATACAGAGATGGTACCTCACTGGCAGATGTACAGAGATGGTACCTTACTGGCAGAGGTACAGAGATGGTACCTCACTGGCAGAGGTACAGAGATGGTACCTCACTGGCAGAGGTACAGATTGTACCTCACTGATGTAGGCACAGAGATGTTACCTCACTGGTGGAGACACAGAGATGGCACCTCACTGGTGGAGGCACAGAGATGGCACCTCACTGGTGGAGGCACAGAGATGGTACCTCACTGGTGGAGGCACAGAGATGGCACCTCACTGGTGGAGGCACAGAGATGGTACCTCACTGGTGGAGACACAGAGATGGTACCTCACTGGTGGAGGCACAGAGATGGTACCTCACTGGTGGAGACACCAGTGAGGGAAAGGATGATACAATTTATGGTCCAATATAAAAGATAGCAAGCCAAAGCAAGGGTTATATAAAGTGTGGTATCATTAGCAGACTTTTGAACAACAAAAGAGCATAAAACTAACAAGGAGGGTAGTGACAGTCAAACAGCTAAACTCATCATAACATGTGTGTGGATAAACAAAAACATTTGGTTAAGGTTATAACTGGCTGTAAACTCACCACATGCCTCAGGTTAAGGTGATCTGTGTGTCCACGGCAAACATCCAAGAGACTTATTTCACTTTGGTCTGAACGGTTCGGTTTTAAGAATTCACCCATGAACAGAGCTGGTTGTGCCAGATGTTTGGTATCACTAGTCTGGGAAAGGAAGATGAAACTGCTTCGTTGACCTAGTAGTTAGTAAACTGTGTCTCAGTTTGACATGGGTCTTACCAAAGTTACTCAGGGGTACTTATTTAACCACCTTGGCGGTGTGACTTGGTGCCTATTGAAATGCTTTAGTTTAAAAGCCTACCTGACACTCATTAAAATGACACAGTGCCACACTGTGACTTATTGAAATGCCACTGTTAGCCAGTTTTTGTAAATTGCCTCATTCTAACACTATGCCTATTAAAAATGCTTCACAGATACCCGATACTTATTACAATGTCTATGTAAAACACATGGAGATTACAGGGCTGCCTCAGTGTGACCTGTTGATACCCGATACTTATTACAATGTCTATGTAAAACACATGGAGATTACTGGGCTGCCTCTGTGTGACCTGTTGCTACCCGATACTTATTACAATGTCTATGTAAAACACATGGAGATTACTGGGCTGCCTCTGTGTGACCTGTTGCTACCCGATACTTATTAACCCTGCATACATGTAACCAGGGGCGTTAATAAATTGCTGGTTTGATCCTGTTGCTGGAGACTATCCACTGTGTTGACCCACTTACTCCAAATAAGGTCTCATATGATCCACTCACATATTACAAGTAATCTGTTTCTTTGTTACTCTTGCTTTGTATACCATCTTCTACATTCTTGCTTTCCAAATCTTTCTTACCTCCACACTCCTATATAGTCTTCGTCTTGCCCCCTCTGTATCCTCGATGAGTCTGGTCAACTGGGACCTTTCAATTGTAACCTTAGGTCCTGGTGTTTCAGACCCCAGCAATTCCCTGTATAGATGTATTTATATATATTTATATAAATATATATAATGGGTTACATGCAGTTCCTTTCATCTTAAAAGTTCTCTGCTAATGGGATCCAGGCTATATTCTTCAATGAATTCTACTGCTAAATAATGGAAGTACTGTAAACAATTTATATCAGCTATTAGAATGTAACTTTATGCAGAGATGGTGTTATCATGTTACTCTGGACTGTACTCTTCACCTTATCTCTTGTCCTGGATACTACAAGTACGTCTGATCCATATTCACAGAAGATAGGGAGAAATTATTCCCCCCCTAACTTGCCCAGCCCTCGCTCCACCCCTCTCTCTCTCCCATCCCCTGCCTCTTTCCAAACACAAATTTTCAGAAGTTGCACAAGTTTGTCCACTTTGTAAGATGCTGAGCAAATCATCTCTGTTTGAGCAACATCCTCTTCCCAAAGCCATCCCGCTGCCCTACCTCCCCCATGCTCATTTTAAATTAAATAGATGAAAACAGCTTGTCCATGGTTATGTATTATGTGTATTTGTGATTAAACTGGTAGACTATCAATATGCAATATAAAACTGCTGCCATACAGTGAAACACAGAACATCTATGTTAAATGAAACCTTCAACTATAAATCTGATCCCCAAGCATAGTGATGTACAAACACTCATACATCAAGACACAGGTGGATCAGATCCAAAACACAGTAGTTGAAAACGTCGGCCTCATCGTAAATGTAAGTATACCATAAATCTACATAGCCATCTCTGTTTTGCTTTAGTTTCTGTTTTGTAACTGACAATGTGTCAGTTCCTGATAAATCATAGACCATAAATGAAGTGGTAAAAAAATCAAGAAAAAGTCCAAAAGATATTATTTCCAGATGACTGTACCTGAATTGTTCAGTGATTCTTTCTAAAATATTTTCCACCTCTAAGATGACCATACTTCTTTTGCTGAGTGCTTCCATATCCAGCATAATCTAGAATCCAGAATAATAAATAAAGTATCTGTCATTTTTGAGTAAACCCTCCAACAATAATAATAACAATAATAATTGATGCAGTTATTAGTCTTTGCTTGTCTTGTCTTTTACATGTAAAACTAAACAAAGATAATTTCAAAATTCTATAATCAAACAAGAAATCACAACCATCTGTATTCTGTTGAATATTCATGCCACAAATTTTTCCAAGAAATAATTTTTATTAAAAATATTCAAATGAGTGTTATCTTTGTAATCTCTCTTCTCTAACACACCATTTCTAGAGTACAAAAGAGAAACAGTGCAGTTTAAATGGAGGTCACTTTGGGGGGCCGGGGGGGGGGATTATTCAAAATGATGGGCATAGAAGGTAAACTATATTTCTGTGCAAAACTGGCATTAATTTAAAACTAAAAGTATTGCTTGGGAGATACCAATTTGTTTTAGTAATTTTAGAATATATACCTAACTGGCATTATATTAAAAATAAAAGTTTAGCTTGGAAAATACCAATTTTGTTTTAGTAATTTTAGAAATATATACCCAAAACTTTCTTATTGTATTGCAGAGCATGACTTTTGCAACATGATTTGCAACATGCTATTTGACCTAACAAAAACAAATAACTAATCATAACAAATCTATTGCTTTCTTTGTTGCGATAGTGTCTCACTCTCAGCAGATGAATAAAACATGCAGGCGTCTTTTTCTTTTCAAACTGCTCTTGATTTACTTAGCTGAGATATGCACCACCTACATAGCAGATGTACCTAATCCTAGCCTACTTTGCATATAGGAATAAGGACAGAATAAGTAGCTAAAGCAACCACAAGTAATGACTAAATCATCTACTAACTACACCTGTTTGAGTGAACAGGAATATTTGCTTCATTTGTTTAAGAAAGTGCGCTTTTAAACTGAAGTACATGAAACCATATTGGAAAATAGGAGTGTAATGCACTCATCTCCTTTTATTAAAACTAGCAGAACTCTTTCTGGTTTTTTTTCATCATTCCACATTATGAGATTAAACTACACTTCTCATCAGAATTTTATACAAAGTTATCCCTGAGGTTGTTCAAGGCAAAAGCCGTTTGTTAACAGTTAAAGCACTCGCTGACGCTAATACTCTCCCAACATAAATTGCAGAGGTCAAGCAACAACAAAAATAAAGCCTTGGCTTGTAAAATGTTATTTTTTTTTTTCTTCTTTTACAAAGTTAGAACAACTTTATTTGCTGAATTTATTTTCTTTTTGGTTGAGATCACACAAAGCGATTGTGGAAATATTTATTAACCTATTTTGACAATCTCGCAAAAAAACCTCCATTTGATTAGTTGAGACATTCCTTCCCCA
Source organism: Apostichopus californicus (assembly GCA_020650975.1). Lineage (NCBI taxonomy): Eukaryota > Metazoa > Echinodermata > Holothuroidea > Aspidochirotida > Stichopodidae > Apostichopus > Apostichopus californicus. The sequence goes on from JAIPMN010019318.1 coordinate 11,850, forward strand.
GTATAATTATTGTTTCAAGTGTCATTTCCTGATTTTAATCTTTTTCTAGCACTAAATTCCATCTTCTCTAATGCACATACTTGAATCAACCATGGAATGCTTGAATATTCAATGGTTTGTATTTTGGGTAGATTTAGCTTCCAAGAGGACATTAACCAGTCTGTCTAAAACCAACTGAGGGGTCTGTTGTCAAGGACATGGTACAGAATCGAGATATAAATAGCAACACTTCAATTTCTCAAAATAAATTCCACCCTTGGAAAGATTTGATATTCTTTGTCATCACTGCAGACTTTGCATTACATCTGCATCTTCTGCAGTTTGAACAGAACTCCCTTCCGACAGGGCTGAGAAAATTTTTAAATATTAGAATTTACAAGAAGAAAATCATTCATTAATCAGATACAGTGTGTGAGAGGCTAAAGAATAGCAAGAAAAGACATCTTTAGGTTCATTGGCAATGATCCATTATTATATCTAAAATATCAAGTTCTGGTCACCGACCCCCAAAGATTTCACTACCATCCTCAAGGCAATGTTCCTTCCATGAGAATTTAGTTGCATAATGTCACACCCTTCAATCTAGAGGAATAATTTAGAAGCTAGACAATTTTGAAACTTTTTAACAACATGCTAAAAACTGGGTCCAATATTGGTGACTTTGGCAACAAATTTGGCAAATACTGATCTCCCTTGCACTCAAGTTTGAGGACAATACTGGTGAACACTTTTGTGTTAGAGTTTGGGGCCAATACTGGGTGAAACTTTGCTTTAAATTGTGGGGTAAATACTTGTGATCCTTGCAATGCATTTTGGGGCCAATATCAATGACCTTTGCATTACATTTTGGGACAAATACTTTCGACATTGTATTAAAAGTTGAGGAAAGCACCAGTGAGCTTTGGAATTCATTTTGGGGCCAATACTGCTGACTTTTGGATTACATTTTGTGGGGTCAATACTGCTGATCTTTGCAATAAATGTTGGGCCCAAACACTGCTGGCCTTTGCATTTAAATTTGGGTCCAATTCTGATGACCTTTGACCAAAATTTTGGGACAAATACTGATGACCTTAGTATTAAATTTTGGATATTATTTCAATACTATAAACCTATAGTAGTGTAGGTCATTAATTTGACTGGTCAACTTACATTGTTTTGCACCATGACAAAAAAGGCAAGCATGTTAGAAATTCTAAATAAGAAACTTAGAAATAAGTAACAAATTACAAGTAATAAGTAAAGCTAAACTGACTGAAAACTTATCTTTTAAAAAATAAATTATTAATTTCTTTTATTCAAAATGATAATAAATTATAAATAATCAATTTGGAGTGTCCCTTTGATTGTGTATCAAACATCATATTGGAAAACTTTGTATTCGTTCACATTTTTAGAAGAATATCATTTTTTTGGGAACGATGTTTGAAGTTTTATATCACAAGCTTACCTGTCTTTCAAGCTGAATAACTTGAGACTTCAATAAATTAACTCTTCTTTCTTCATATGTCTCGCAGGATCCTTCACGAAGGAGTTGGTTATACATTTCCCTTGAAAAGAAAAATAAAACCACTTGCTTGAATTAATTCTGTGTAGGTTACATACATCAAAAGACATATCTTTGTTTTGACACCTCAATTTCCCTATTCAGTATTACACATTGAACATATAGATAAAATCATTCAGCACAGGACCTTGTTGATAAAATTAAGACTTTTGAAACAGCAAAGAAATAGCATGGTACTGTCACTTCTGCCTGTCACACCACCAGCAAAGAAATGGTTATATAAGGATTGCCACCAACTCACAGCTGGATTGTTCTGTTTGGTAGAACAGAGGACCCATGACGTCATTGGTAGGATCCCTCATCTAGCAAACAATGTTTTTGTTTTGCAAAATTTGTTTAAAATTATGATATTATGAAAAATATCTAGACTCATATAACCAACAAACAAAAAGATTATGAATTAGATCTAGAAATGTAAAAATGTTACAAAACGTAAAACCTATTTATATATATATCTATCTGCACACAAACACGCACTAATTATTGATTGATATGGAATATTAAAACTCACAGATTTCAAGTAACACTGCCACGATTTTAAGAGATATTTTTATTTCATTCCAGACACTAATTTATGACCACTCAATGAGGGAGACGAGAAAAAGACCATGTCTTTGCAAATATTGTGTACTGCAACTTCCAACATATCGCCGCTGTGCATCTAAGATACCTAAATTAACTATTTAATAGCACATCTCATGTTAGATGTTAGATCTAACAAGGAGTCTGCTATTAAACTAGGTCGGTAAGTGACACTGACATTTGTTTACGTTAGATACCATTTCCCCCCGGCAATAATGCTGCTTCAAGAATGATTAATTAGATTATCAAATCTTTACTTTCTCATGGACTTAATTCACCAAGAAGAGCCACACCAGATGTCAAAAAGTACTGTTTATTCCCCCCCCCCCATTTTTGTCTCTCTCTACATCTGTAGTTAAGTGTTAGTTCATGGCAAAAAGCACTAGCAAAAATTTTTGAAACTAAAAGTAGTTTAGGTTATGCCACTACATTTTCATTTATCAACGGAATTAAAATCATAAGAAAATTTGCAACACTTGACTTTTAGTTGTACGTATTAAGTTTTTTTTTTTTATCATCGGTTAGAATGTCACAGGCTTTTGCTTCCAAAACATTATTGGGAAGTGGGACGACTTGTCAATTGGGAATAGAAGATCGGATAAATGACTCCAGCAGATGTACGTGGAGGTTTAGAGTACGGTGACCAGACGTCCCCGATTTTCGGGGACAGTCCCCGATTACAGTGTGCTGTCCCCGATGAACAAGTGTCCCCGAAAATGTCCCCGATTCGTCAAAATGTTCAGGAATTTCGAAAATATCCCACATAATTAGTAAAATAATTGTAAAAAACAAAATTTATTCAAGTGTGCAGTCGCAGAACGGAACTAAACAGTATTTCAGGTGGGCCAGTGTAAAGTGGAATCTAGATCGATCTAGCCTAGCACTCTTTCGTAAAGTAATTAAATTTCATCTAAGAAAAAGCTACATTTTTGAAAATAAAATTGATTTAAAAAGTGCTTCTAAGTATCACCATTTTACATCTAAGCACCGTAGGCACTTGAAAATTTCCAAAGGGGAGGGGGACACCCCCTCCCCTTAAACCCCTCCCCCATATCAGTCACGCAATAAATGTTCCTGATTCCAGTCAGGTAAATATGGTCACCTTAGTTTAGAGTATATTGCAAT